>CATIWO010114376.1:0-48197 GCA_949673435.1 Macaranga tanarius | reverse complement strand
CTGGGAACCTAAACATGAGTTCTTTTATCTCAGAGAAAATCTTGGGGGTTAGGATTTCACACAGAGGCTAGATATAATCAACCTAGGTAACAAAAGAAAAAGAAATCTAAAGCTTTCTCAGGAATAACTTTCCTAAGTAGGGTAAACAATGTGAGGTTATTTTCCTGTATAGGAAAGAACCCATGCTTTATGGCTAAAACATGCATCATCATGCATCAATTATTAAAACATCATTATTATAGATATTAGAAGAGGAAAACTTATCTGGTAAGTTGTAAGTAGTCTTGGAGATTTCTTGTAAATATTTCATATTCAAATAAATAACCCCAACTAGCATTGAGGAATATGATCATATCTCTTTGTTTTTGATCTGAGCAAGATGTATATGTAGATTCTATAATGATGAGGAATTCCTTTTCTTTAAAAGCTCTAATTGACAATATTCCTTCACTTTTGAGGCAGGAAAAGTGAGAATCGTTGATTTTCTAAGAGGAGATTTCCTGAGCAGTGCTGGTGCTCATGACAGTTTTAGCTTATGGGTAGAAACAACCGATTAGGAAATCTTATACAGGTGAACAGCACCTGGCTAGAAAAATAATAATTCTACTATAGGGGATCGTCTACTCAGGACAAATAACAATATCTTGTGCAGGTGAAAGCAACTGCAGCTACTCGGGATTTTTACCAACTTAGTGTACATGAGCTCCTACTTCCAAGGATGGGCTCTGGAATGATGCCAATAATAATAGGCTTGCAAGAGGGCTAAAAAGCCATAGATTACTGTCAGATTACTCATCGCCTTGGCATTTTTCATAGAAATAAGCCTGAAACTCATGGTTCAACTTGGGATTTTGAATAAAAATAAAATCTCAGCAAAGTTGGGCATTTTAACAGCAAAGAGAATTATTTATATAGAGGCTACGGTGGTCATTTGTTTAAGGCAACAGATCAAGATTAGGTATTCCATTCTTTCCTTAATTTTCAATTGAGAAAATGTAAAGATCAAAAGAAAATACAAAGCCGACAATTCTTCACTCATAAATTAATAATATGTACGGTGAAAGGAATTTGAAGAGAAAAAAGGATAACTTTTAAGCAATAAAATCACCCTTTTTTTCCTACAGACGGTGCCATTCTGATGCGGGTGCTCTATCATCTCAGCTCCAACGTGGACTTCAGATCTCTGTTGATCAAAAATAAATAAGGTGAGGTGGATTTTGGACTAGCCAAAACTCCTCCGACGGTCAAGTTAGCAAGAGCCATTGTGGGAGCCAGATAGGAAATATCCCGAGTAGTAAACATAATGAATTAAAAGAGGATCGAATTAGATTTCATAAAAATAGAGAAAGAAGCACATAATGAAGAAGAGAAATGGAGAAAAAGATGAACCTCCTTTCTTTAGATTGTAGAGCTTTTATATAGACTTGGTGGTTGATGGTAGGTGAGTGAAGTATTTAATTCCTGTCAGAGATTGTCTGAAAAAAGGGAGACAACACATTTCCTGTGCAGGTTCGTGTTTCCTGAGTAGGCTTGTATTTTCGGAGGGGAATTTTCCTTACTTCATGAGTAAGGAATTCCTTACTTCCTGAGTAAGAATTCCTTACTTCTTGAGTAAGAATTCCTTACTCTCTGGATAGGAGAATCACTAGCTTCTAATTTTGACTTTAACTTTGGACTTTGACAAGTCAAATGGTCAAGAGTCATCTAACGTGGTGGATAAGACAAAACTATTTTCCACGAGTCGAGCTCTTATTGGAGGTGGATTTTTTATGTATTATCAAGCATGTTAAGTTTGCATATTAATGTTGAAGTCATTACTAATTATCCTACCAAATCTTCAAAATATTTTATATAGAACAAGTTGGCAAGTTTGTGAGCAACTTGTATATATAAAATGTATGTGTCAAAGTAATAAACATCACATCAAATGGCAAGTTTGCCAATTTGAGCAAGTTGCATACAATGCATGCATTTTGGATAAAAGACATCTTTTCACCTGCAGTGCATTGCACACTATAAATAAGGGACGTTTCTTTAGCTTCTTATAAGCAATTGTATATGTGTGTGAGTGGTTCAATTATGAGTGTGTACTGTGAGTGTGTGTTGTGTGGATTAAGTGGTACATAAGTGAGAGCATAGTAAGGTTGTAATAAAAGAATAGTGTGTGCAAGAGTGAAAAGTGAGCTTGAGTGTGTGGGTAGTGTATGTGTGTGAGTGATAAAAATAATTATTTTGTTATAGTGAATTTATTTAGCAAAAATATTTTCTTGTTTACTATTATATTTGTCCAATTTTCACATGTTACTTATTATTTTATTTCCAATAATTGGTATTAGAGCCTGCTCGATCTAGAGTTTAGCTATTAGCATTGTACGTACAAAAGCAGTTGTAAGGGAGAGATTTTGCAAGTGCACAGTTTGAAACTGTGAAACTCATCAGTTTGAAACCATGCTTACTTAGTGAATCGCGAGGCTGTTGAATCCAAGTCACTATGACAGAATTGGGTAATGTCGGTGTTATTAAAAAGTTAAATAGTAATAATTATAGCATGTGGAGGACTTGCATGGAGTCATACTTGCAAGGTAGGATCTTGAAAAGTAAGAGTTTAGTTCATTTCAATAAAATTATCCAAAGCTTTTACTTAATCTTGTATTATATATTGGTTTGCACTAGATATCAAATTCTATTAAATAACATTTTCTTTTATTAGTGCATGATCATTATGAATGTTATGTTGTATGTTAAGCTATTATATATTTTCATTCCTCTTCTTTCCTTTTCTCCAATTAAGAAACACCAAAATTGGCTGGAACTGTTAACTAAGCCATAGCAACAGTCATTGGAGTGTTTACAGGCATATTATATGGAGGTAGCTGCATCAGTTGTAAGTTACTACTTAGAATTAAGTTACTGTGTATCTTTTTCATTCTGCCTTTTGATAGTATCTAATTCACTATGACGTCCATCTGCTATAATTTTCTTCTTTAATTAGGAATATTAAGATAGGGACTTTTGATGTGGGTGCTCTATCATCTTAGCTCCAACTAGGCAAAGCAAGTCTGTAAAAATTAGAAATAAAGAGCTAAAGGGCTTGGGGAGTCCCAAAGCCCCTCCAATGATTAAGTTAGTAATATTCCTGAGTAGATATAGCAATGAGCCACATGAGGAATGTTTATAAGAATGAGAGATAATTAAGTTATCTCTACTAAATTTAGCTTCTAAAGGATGGTATCCAGAGTGAAAAAGAAAAAGATAAAGAGAGTGTTAGTGTAAGTGTACTTTGCCCCTTTTATAGGGTTAGAGATGTACTTGAGAGAGAAGAAATGGAGGCCACCTTTTCAGAACACTTGAGTGTTTTACAGCTGGAGAGTTAGTGGCATCAGAGCAAATGTGATAAGTGATGGCTGCATTTAATGCAAAGCATAGGGGAAGTAGGCTATGAGTTTCCTAGAGGAATTATCCTATGTGGAGTTTCCTATCTTCCTAAGCAGGTCAAGTTTAATCAGCTCTTCGAGCATAATCCTGACTTGGACCGTTGACAAGTCAAAAACTATAAAGGGTCCCACATGAGAGTCACTTGAAGTCTTTCTTTCCACATGGCATTCACTAATTGGATAGGTACTTTTTGTGTATCATCAGTAGTCCCCCTACTATAAGTCTAGAATGTTCTAGATGAAAGAGTATGAATAGGTAATTATTCTTCAACATTCTTGTTCTGCAAATGCTTCCTTTTGGGGAGATTTCCTTAACTTGTGAGGTCTTTAAAGTCTAGGAATGTTCCTAGGACTTAGACACTAAAAGCCTCTTTGGGGAGGAGTATTTACACCATAAGTCCCTGGGGACATGGGACTCTCACTTGTGGAGAGGTTTTGACTTCCAAGTTTAATTGATGCTCCATGGGGAGAGCCTCCTTGTGGAGGTTGATTAGTGCATGGGGAGGATTTGTATTCCGTAAATCCTCATAGTGTGGATTCTCACTTATGGAGAGTGCCTCACTTTTGGCGGGCTAATTTGGAAGTTGGAGTATTTGGTCCCTCTATAATTTGTAGCTTGCCCCCCGAGTGGGTTTCTAAGGCAGCTTCTTCTTTGGGGGAGATAGTGATTCCTGAATAGGCATTTCCAATAGAGGAAATGTTGCTCCCATTGGGGAGTTAGAGATTTCTGAATAGGAAATATTGCTCCCTTAGGGAGTTGGAGATTCTGAAGTGGACCTTGTTTTAAATTAGATTCCGCTCCCTCGGGGGAGATTCGAGTCGTTGACAGATAATTTCCTGTGGAGCTTCTATAGGGGAGGTTCAAGTCTTTGACAGGGAATTTCCTGTGGAGGAACTTTGCTCCCTTGGGGGAGAATTAGATTTTCTATTCAATTTCTTCAAGGTTTGTTCTCTTGGAGGAGATTCAGATCTTCTATTGAATTTTTTCAAACTTTGTTCCCTTGAAGGAGATCTTCAAGCTTTTTTCCTTCGAGGAGATCTTCGAGCTTTTTTTCTCCAAGGAGATCTTTAAGCTTTTTTCCCTCCGAAGAGATCTTCAAGCTTTAATAGAGATTTTCCTATGAAGAGGGAGTTTTAA
The DNA here is from genome assembly GCA_949673435.1 of Macaranga tanarius. Classification (NCBI taxonomy): domain Eukaryota; kingdom Viridiplantae; phylum Streptophyta; class Magnoliopsida; order Malpighiales; family Euphorbiaceae; genus Macaranga; species Macaranga tanarius. Next base: position 43,625 of record CATIWO010114376.1, on the reverse strand, counting down.
ATCTTCAAGCTTTAATAGGGATTTTCCTATGAAGAGGGAGCTTCAAATCTTCAAGCTTTAATAGGGATTTTTCTGTGAAGCTCCCATAAGGGAGGTTCAAGTCTTCCTGACTGAGAATTTTCAATTGGGGAAATTTTACTCCCAAGGGGAGGCTAATATTCCTGACTAGAGGAAATTTTACTCTCGTAGGGAGGCTGATATTCCTGACTAGAAGAAATTTTGCTCCCGTGGTGAGGCTGATTCTTTGAATAAAAATTTCTTGTAAAGGAAATTTCCTTGAATGAGAATTTCTTGTGATGAAAGTATTTCTCCTGTGCAGGAGTTAAAAATGCCTGAGCATGAGTTTTTTGTAAAGGATTTTCTTCAAACAGATCTCATCACTTGATTCATCAATAATTGTTTTTGTATTTGAGCAAGATGAATAATCTTTTCTTCTTGACAAGGATTTATAATATATTAATGCTTTGAGAGTTGAAGAGATGAATTTCTCAAAATCATGATAGATCACCAAGTTATCTCATTGACTATATTGATGATGGAGATTTCCTTTTCAAGGAGATAAATCCTATTCAGGGATAGGGTGATAATATCATAAGAGAAGTGTACATATTCATAAAATTGATTATTGTACTTAAACAAAAAATGTAGCAATTTATGCAAATGCTATATTGCTTAGGTCATTGAGAGCCTAAACATTAGTTCTCTTTTCTCAAAGAGAACCTTATGGGGTTAGGATTTCACGTAAAGGCTAAACATAATTAACCTAGGTAACAAGAGAAAATCTCTAAAGCTTACTCAGGAATAACTTTCCTGAGTAGGATAAACAATGTAAAATTACTTTCCTGTATAGGAAAGAACTCATGCTTCATGGCTAAAACATGCATTATCATAAAGCAATTATAAGAACGTCATTATTAGAAATATTAAAAAAGGAAAACTTATCTGGTAAGCTGTCAATGGTCTTGGAGATTTTTTGTAAATATTTTATATCCAAATAAATAAGCCCAATGAGCATTGAGGAATATGATCTTATCCCTTTGCTTTTGATCTGAGCAAAAGACATATACAGACTCCATGATGAGAAGGGATTCCTTTTTCTTTAAAAGCTCTATTTGACAACATTCTTTAACCTTTGAGGTATCGTTGATATCCTGAGTAGAGATTTCCTGAGTGGAGATTTACTGAGTGGTGTTGGTGCTCATGATAGTTCTAGCTTCTGGGTAGAGGCAACCGATCAGGAAATTCGATGTAGGTGAAAGGTATCTGGGTAGAAGAATAAAGACTCTGCTGTAGGGGATCGTCTACTCAGGATAAATCATGAATTCCTGTATAGGTAAAATAACTGCAGTTACTTAGAATTTTCACCAACTCAGTGTACATTAGCTCATTCTTCCAAGAATGAGATCTGAGATGATGCCAATAGTAATAGGCTCACGAGAAGGCTAAAAAGCCATAGATTATTGTTGGGTTACTCATCGCCTTAGCGTTCTTCATGAAAATAAACTAAAAACTCATTATTCGACTTGGTATTTTGAATCAAAGTAAGATCTCAGCAAAATTGGGTGATGTTGACAGTAATGAGAATTATTTATACAGAAGCTATGGTGGTCATTTGCATAAGGCAGCAGATCTATAACTTTTAACCTAAATTTGCGCAACCAAGATGGCAAAGGCAAATAAAATGAAGCAAAAAGATTATTGAAATAATTATTTATTTATAGCCTAAAAGAAAATAGCAGGAAATAAATAAGATATCAAAAAAAAGGGATCATTTTATATGATGAAAATCACCCTTTGTCCCACAGACGGTGCCATTTTGATGTGGGTCCTCCATCATCTTAGCTCTAGCTAGGCAAAGCAAGTCTGCAAGAATTAGAAACAAAGAGCTAAAGGGCCTGGGGAGTCCCAAGGCCCCTCCGATGATCAAGTCAGTAATATTCCTGAGTATATATAGCAATGAGCTACATGAGGAATGTTTATAAGAATGAGAGATAATGAAGTTATCTCCACTGAATTTGGCTTTTGGAGGATGGTATCCAGAGTAAAGAAGAAGTAGATAAAGAGAGTGTTAGTGTAAGTGTACCTTGCCCCTTTTATAGGGTTAGAGATGTTCTTGAGAGAGAAGAAATATAGGCAACCTTTTCAGAACACTTGAGTGTTTTACAGCTGTAGAGTTGGTGGTGTCAGAGTAGATATGACAAGTGATGGCTGCATTTAATGCAAAGCAGAGGGGAAGTAGGCTGCGAGTTTCCTGAAAAGAATTATTATGTATGGAGTTTCCTGTCTTCCTGAGAAGGTCAAGTTTAATCAACAGCCGAGCATAATCTCGACTTGGACTGTTGACAAGCCAAAGTACCATAAAGGGTCCCATATGAGAGTCGTTTAAAGTCTTTCTTTCCACATGGCATTCACTGATTGGTCAGGTACTTTTTATATATCATCAGGGACCAAATGCTGTTTGTAGGTATTAAGATGAGCATTGATCCAATAAAAAAATAAAAAAAAGAGAATGTGGGTAATGAAGATAATGGTACACAAAAATACCTGACTAATCAGAGAGTGCCATGTGGAAAAGTTGATTTGCTAATCCTTTCAGTGAGACCTTTTATGGTCAATTGACTTGTCAACAGCTCCACTCGAACATTTGCCTCACAGGCAGTTGAATCTAAACTACTTGAGGAATTCCTCCCAGGAAACTTACAATATGTTTCCCCCACTGTCGCACATTAAATACGGCGGTCATATGTCACAATCACCTTGACGCCACCAACCCATTGGTTACATAGCATCCGAGATCCCTGCCAAAAGCATTGTAGTCTCAAAGATAAGTGGCCTATATTCCTTCCTTCAAGTACAACACTAATCATATTAAGGTAGGTGGCCATAATGGTAAAGGCTCTCTTCTTTTTTCTTCTCATGGTCATAATATTTTTCTCTTTTTTTTTCTAGCTCTAGCTTCTCTCTTCCTTCTTTATACTAGAACCTTATTTTTCTAGAAAACCATATTCACTAGAAATGGCTTCATATTTCTCCCTTTTATTATCTCATACATTCCTGTTATAGCTCATAGCTCCATCCACTCAGGAATATCGCTACCTTGATCGTCGGAGGGGCCTTGGGACATCCCAGGCCCTTTAGACTTTGCTTCTAATCCTTGCAGATCCTCAGTCTAGCTGGAGCTGAGAAGATAGAACACCCACATCAAATGGCACCGTCTGTGGGAAGTGAAGTTGTTTCGTGTTGGTAATCAGTTTATACATTGTGTTATTTTGGAAAGCTAGTGTAAGAACAGGTTACGTAGTGTGAGTGTGGTTTGTTATCCTACTGGATTGATCTAAAAACATAGCCGAGTCCAATACCTCCACCAGGAGGAGAGAAGAGGCCTAAGAGAGCAGAGGAGTCAAGAGAGTCTTAGGCTCAAGCTCTAGGGCTCATCATCTCGTAGAAGTGGAAGCTGGATTCTTAAAAGATCTAATGGATAAGGTGGACCATATTGCGGATGTGAAAAGGAGGCAGGAAAAAGGAAAGGCAAAAGCTGGGGAACCTCATATTCCCACGCCTCATATGGTGAGAATGAGATTACCTTTGCATGAAGATAAGGAAACCGATGAAACTGATCCCAGGATTTTACCGTGTTCGCGTCCCCTCCGAGATGTGGACCGTTATCGCCCTTAGTTGAGCAGTTTGAGATACAGGCTTGAAGAACCCAGGGGAGGGGAACGATTTCATGGCCAAAAGGATATTGAACCCTGAGCTGAAAGGGGGAGAAGTAGGAGACAGTCTCACTCTTGTGAATAGAGGCATTCATAAGGTAACAGGAAAAGACCTGCCTTGGAATCCCTTACAGGATTTACCATACACCGAAGTAGAAAAGAAAAAAGCATGCCCTGCTCCCAATCCCATTCCAGTTTATTAAAAAGGGACTTTAAGGAATTCTTTGAGTAGAGGGAATAGAGGACGGATAAGGGCAAACTGCCCAGCTAGATAGTCAACTTGCACTTGCCCTTCTCAGAGGAGATCTAGAAGGAACCCATTCCCTCCAGGTTAAAACTCTCGATGTTGCCCACCTATGATGGATTAACAAGCCCTAAAGATCATTTCTAGAAGTTTGAAATGATAGTGGAATTTTATACCCACTCGGATGTCATCCTGTGCAAGATATTTCCCACCACCTTTGTGGGGGTAGCCCAAACTTGGTTCAAAAACCTGGCCCCTGGTATTATTCATTCCTTTTCTGATTTTACTAAGCACTTTGTCAACAGGTTTATCTCTAGCATTCCAGCTCATAGGGAAACTTCCTACTTGGAGATGATTATCCATAATAAAAGAGAAAGCCTGAGAGACTATGTGGCGAGATTCAACATGGAAGCTCTAAAAATACCTAACCTATAACATTTTAGGGCAGTCGAGGCCATCATGAAGGGTACCAATAACCCTTCTTTCTTTAATTCTTTATCTAAGAATAAGCCAGCTGACCTGACTACCCTTATAGATAGAGCGAAAAAGTATATACGACAGGATTATTCCTTCTGGATTAGTAGGTTAGTGCCCAAATGCAAGGAAGAATTTGATGATTCCTTTCCTCCCAAGAGGGGCCGAAAGAACTACAACCCGCCTCCTTAGAGGCCTGTATCGAGATTCTCTGAGAAACCCCTTACTCCTCCCAGATAATGACTCCTCTTAGCACAACTCATCAGGAAGTCCTGATGGCGATCAGAGATAAGGAATATGTTAGGTTGCCAAAAGATATGCCCTCAAATCTTAAAAATAGAGACCAGAGCAGATATTATCATTTTCTCCGGTCCGCAGGGCACAATACCAACGAATGACATCAGTTGATGCTAGAAATAGATAGACTCATAAAAGAGGGACACCTGAGAAGTTTCATGAAAAAGGATGACAGACATCTCAGGTCTTCAAAGAATAAGGAAGGCACTTTTTCTAGACCTCCAAAGGATAAACAACTCATGCTTTCTGTGAATACGGGTTTTGGAGGGGTAATTCACTGCATCACCGAGGAAAATCAACATACACGATGATGCAGGGCTGGCTCTAGAAAGAGCAAGCTTAGAATAAGGAAAGAAGATCCTCTTCATACATGCCTGATTACTTTCGGCCCCAAAGATAGAGTAGGGGTGGTAACTCCCCATGCAGATATAATGGTGGTGATGGCCATAATAAACAATTTCAAAGTACAGAGGGTATTGGTGGATGATGGTAGTTTGGTTAACCTTCTTCCTCATCACGTTTTACAAAAAATGAACGTCCATGAAGACTGCCTAGTACCAGTGCACTATAAGCTAAAGGGGTTGGGAGATATCCCCATTCAAGTAGAAGGGAAGATCATATTCCCCATCACCCTAGGAAAAATTAACCCCAGGGGAGAAATCACAAGAGGGAGGACCATGATGGCTGAATTCATCATCGCCAGAGTGTCAATTGTTTATAATGCAATCATAGGGAGACCTGTACTCTATGAATCTTGTGTGATCACCTGCATTCGATATTTATGTATAAAAATACCTTCTGATGATGGTCCAATCACTGTCTGGGGAAGACAATTTGAAGCAAAGTATTGTCACTCTATCTCTTTAGGATTGGCAAATACGGAAGAGGTCTTGTCAGTAAAGTCTATGGAAATTGGAAATAATGAACTTGAGTAAAGAACAGAGCCTGTTGGAGAGTTGGAGTCAGTTTTGATTTCTCCTGACCACCCCAGTAGGTGCACTTATACAAATATCCTTTTGACAGGCGAATAAAAATCCCTTATCAGAAAATTCCTCCGGGAATATAGTGCAAATTTTGCCTTCAGTCCTTCGAAGCTCTCGGATTTACCTCCTAGTGTCATGACCCACAAGCTGAATGTGGGGTCAGATACAAGGCCGGTCCAACAGAATGAAAGATTCTTTCCCCCTCAGAGGCAAGAGGTTATAAACCAAGAAGTAGACAAGTTGATAAAAGTTGGCTTCATAAGAAAGGTCAATTACCCCACTTGGTTAGCGAATACGGTGTTAGTAAAGAATTAGAGCAGGAAATGGAGACTCTGTGTGGATTTTACCTTTCTGAATAAGGCCTGTCCTAAGGATTATTTTCCCCTGCCATCTATTGATAAGTTGGTGGACGCTACAGCAGGTTATGGGTACTTGACTTCTTTGGATGCCTTGTCAGGTTACCACCAAATACTAATGGATTTTAAAGATGAAGAGAAAACTGTCTTCATTATTGAAAAGGGGATCTATTATTACAAGGCTATGCCTTTCAGTTTAAAAAATGCCAGAGCCATATACCGGCGTCTAATCAATAAGATTTTCAAAGCTCAATTGGAGAGAAACCTCGAAGCATATGTAAACGACATGATTGTGAAGAGTAAGACATTTGAGCAACATCTAGAAGATTTATGAGAAATTTTCAGAGTGTTAAGCCAATATATAATGAAGTTGAATCCAGAGAAGTGTTCATTCTGTATAAAAGGGAGAAAATTCCTTGGGTACATAGTGAGCAGCAAAGGAATTGAGCCTAATCTTGAAAAGGTTTGAGCTATACTAGATATGTCATCCCATGCTAGTGTTAAAGATGTACAAAGGCTGACGGGAAGGATAGTTGCCTTACATAGATTCATCTCTAAGTCTGTGGAGAGATGTTTACCTTTCTTCAAAAGGTTACAGAAAGTTCCTGCCTTTAAATAGACCAAGAGATACGAGAAAGCTTTTTCTGATTTGAAGGAATATCTACAATCTCCCCAAGTCCTGAGTCGTCCAACCCTAGGGGAAGACTTATACATTTACCTGTCAGCATCTGACTGTGCGCTCAATGCTGTTTTGGTTAGGGAGGAGAATAAGGTGCAAAAACCCATGTACTATATGAGTACGGTCTTACGGGGTTCTGAACTCAGGTATTCTCTGATGGAAAAGTTGGCATTTTTCCTATCAATTATTGTGAGGAAATTCTCTATATACATCCTCGAGCATCAGGGTATTATTAGAACTGATGTTCCTCTCAGGCAAGCTTTACATCGACCTTTTATAGCAGGTAGGATAATAATATTTTCCGTTGAGATTGGAGGCTACAGGCTCAAGTATGAACCTCGAAGAGCTATTAAGGCATAAGCCTTAGCGGACTTCATCTCGGAGTGTAGTTTTAATGATGCTGACAAAAAAGTTAGAGATGGAGACCAAAAGAAAAGGCCTTCAGACTCTTTGATAAGCTCCACTTTAGAAGACATCTGTGAATGGAATCTATATGTGGATGGGTCTGCCTGTTCTGCAGAAAGTGGGGCAGGTATAGTCTTAAAAGGGCCAGAAGGTTTCTTGGTCTAACAGACACTCAAATTTGCTTTTCCTATTTCAAATAACACTTCAGAATATGAGGCCATTATCAATGGCCTTGAATAGATTGAAGCTCTAGGAGTTTCAAACCTAAAAGTACATAGCAATTCCTAACTTGTGGTGAATCATATCATAAGGCCATTCGAGGAAAAAGATGAGGTCATGGCCCTATATCTGCAATGGGTGAAGGAGATCGTGGAGAGATTCAAGCAAAGATAAATTCTTAAACTCATTGTGCAAATCCCCCAAGCAGATAATTCCCAAGCTAACTTACTCAGCAAAATAACTACAGCCACAGGGGAATTCCTGTCTGATGACACTTGTGTGAAAGTACTATTTACCCCTAGCATATTTAAAGCTAGGGAAACCTGTTCTATTTAGATCTATCCCATCCAGGGTACATCTTATTGGATGGGCCCAATGATGAAGTATTTTGAACATGAAGAACTCCCGTCTGATCAAAAAAAGGCCCTTAAACATTCTCTTAAAGCATCTAGGTTTGTCATCCAAAATGGAAAACTTTATAAGAGGGGCTATCACATGCCACTTCTTCAATGTTTATCCCTAGAGGAAGCAAATTATGCCCTGAGAAAAGTACACGAAGGAGTATGTGGCACCCACATAAGCAGAAGAGCCTTGGCTAATAAAATTATCCGGCAGGGATATTTTTGGCCCACAATATCTAAAGACGCCTCTGAATTTGTACAAAAATATGACACCTGTCAGAGATTTACCAACTCCATTCATGTCTCAACAAATCTCCAGAGTCCCATTCCTATCCTCTGGCCTTTCGCATAATAGGGAATAGATATCCTAGGTCCTTTCCCTAGAGCACTCAGATAGAGACGTTTTATCATCTTGGCAGTGGATTACTTCACAAAGTAGGTTGAGGCTGAAGCTTTAGCAATAATCACTGCTCAAAAGGCCGTCAACTTCATATGGAGAAGTGTGATTTACAAATTCGGGATACTTAGGATACTTATATCGGATAATTGCAATCAATTTAATTGTGACAAATTAAAAGAGTTTACCAAAGGGCTAAAAATCGAGCATCGATTTAGCTTTGTTTCGCATCCCCAGACTAACGGACAGGCTGAAGTGTCAAATAGATCTATCCTGCAAGGTCTAAAGAAAAGAGTAGAAAATGCTAAGAGAGATTAGGTAAAAGAGTTGCCTAGCATCCTGTGGGCTTATAGAACCACTTTAAGAATCCCCACAGTGGAAACTCCTTTCTCTTTGACATATGGGACTGAAGCAGTGATTCCTATGGAAATTGGGATGCCAACACAAAGGGTATAATGTTGCGATCTGGATAAAAATGAAGAGGAGTTGAAAATCAATCTAGACCTACTTAAAAGGCTGAGGAAAAAAGCCTTAATCAAAATTGTAACTCGACAGAGGAGAGCAGCTAGTTATTTCGATGCCAGGATTAAGCCCAGACCTTTGAAAGTAAGAGACTGGGTACTTCAGCATCTGAGCGCCACGGGCAGGAAGGAAGGACAAAGGAAATTGTCTCCTACCTGGGATGGTCCATTCAAAATTGTACAAATGATCAGATAGGGAACTTATTACCTAGCTGATGTTAGTGGGAATCTACTCCTTCATGCATGGAATTCTCAACATTTAAAGAAGTATTACTAATAATGGGAACTTCTGGTCCCCTTGGATTGCCTATTTTTTTGTGTAACTTACCCGCCAGGGTATTCTTACCTTTTTGACATGGAAAGGGATATCTTGCTTTATATTATCAACTATCTATGTTATTTTATGCACCTCCCTCGATTAATAGAAATTATCCTTTACGGACACGGATCCATCTTTATACTACTTTTCTTATCCAGTCAGAACATGGTAATTTCGGTCAATGTCAATTATGATCTCTATATTATACTCTATTTGTGAGAAAATTTAAATAGTTCCCTAGAATTAAAGGCATTTCGAGAACTTCAAAAGGCCACCTATAATCACTCCTGGCAGGAACACCCCCATAGAACGTTCTTTGTGAAACAGTCTCTCTCTAAAAGAGAGGATACCTTTAAAATCATGATTTATCAATTCCCCTTAACACAGGGGGAACACTTCCAAAAGTGAAGTGCACCATAACAGAATGCATTCGACCTTTTTATACCTATAGATATGAGGTGAACACTATCAAATCATATCTCCCCATGGAGTACCTGTGCAGGAATTATCTAGGCATAAATCAGGCACACGACTGCCCCATAAATTAGGGAAAAAGCCTTAACGCAACAATGAAAGGCATATCATTCAAACATTATAAAGTAATATAAAAAGATTTGGCACATTAGTTAATTCGTTCTACATCACTTCTGAACCTAATATCTGTGAATATTAGATAATGATCAAGGATATTTTATATAAAAGCATAAAGGAGGTCCGGTCAGGCTTTCTCACCAGCAGCAGAATCAGGTTGATCCCCAATGCCCTCAAGAATGAGCTTGGAAGGATCCCCCTTCTTCTCTTCGGTTTCACTGGGCACTTTTGGCCTCCTCCCTGCCTCTTCAATAGAGTCAGGAACTTTTTAAAGATCACCAGTTGTCACCACGCTGAGAGGAGTGCTGGGAGTTGCTTTGTCTTGTCCAGGGTCGTCCCCTCCTGGGCGATTAGCTGAGTCCCCTCCTACCACTTTGAAGTAGGAAAAATCCTGACCAGGAAATTCCTTTCGGGCTATGTCTAGGAAAGCATACCACCCATCCGAGTAAAAGTCAGCAGCCTAAAGAGTTAGCTCTCAAGCATATTCCTCAGAGCCTTTAAAATCCTCCATTATGTGCTTGATTGCATATTCTTTCTGAGACTCCTTCTCGGATAGCTCCTTTTTTAGCACAATGATTTCATGCCTTATCCTGGCATTTAACTCTTGAAAACATGCTTTTTCAGCCTCAAGGGTTGCACTAACACCCTCTGCCAGGTAAAGTTATAGCATAGCTTTATTAAAGTCATCCTTAAGGCTACCAGCTTCTTTCTTTATTCTGTCATTCTCCTCCACCAGTCTACTGACTTCTTCTTGAATAGACTAAGCCCAAAATTCTTGCTCGTACAAAGTGTCGCACAGCTGCAAGAATAGTAATAACATAATAAAAAGAAGAAAAAAAGAAGAGAAAGAAAGAAAAAACCTTTATGCCATATCATAAGCATACCAGTTAGGCACCCCTGATAGCTTGGTTCCTAAGAGCTGAGGTATTTTTGTCGTAATGGCGGGAATGCTCCTCTGAGCCAATATAGACAGAGTGGAGAAGGCCCGAAATGGTGGAACCTTGCATGGAAAACCGCACACCCAAATACCTCTTGATCAGGAAAGAAGCCATTTCCTGCATAGGAGTATCTGGGTGAAGGTCCACCAAAGAAGCAGCAGATAAGTCCACAACGGGTTATTTTTCTCATGTTATTACTATGGACATCTTGCTTAAGCTCTCCTCGGGTTTCTCAGGAGTCACCCTTTTTCCTTTCCCCTTGCTGCTTGGAGGAAGAGCTTTAACTTTTGCCTCCTTGGGTTGCTTCGCTGGCACCTCCCTAATTACCACCCCAGCAGTTTTTCCCCTTGTAATGACTCCTGAGTAAGAGCCTAGCTTTTTTAAAACTGAGGAGACCTCAGCACTAGAGCTTTTCCCCGAGACCTCCTTGGGAGTCCCCACCGCTTGTTGGCTACGTTGTTTAGCCAGGCGGGCAACTTCCTCAAAGGATAATGAAAACTTCGCTGGCCTTAAGAAACTCATATTTTTTTTGAACAATTTCAAAGTAACCCACAAATATATAAACAACAGCAATAATAGTAATAAATAATTAGAAGTAGAACAAACAATGAACCTACCAGAGTCCTTTAAAGGATACCCAACCAAAATCCTCTAGACATCAAAAATGTTACCTTCACCTACAATCTTCTCAAAACCTAACTTCTCTTCATCATCTAATTCAGGAGCCTTTTTTGCATCCTCAGGCAACTCTTTAAGGCTTGTCTCGAAACCCCACTCTGATAGAGACCCATTCTCTTTTAACCTAGCTACTAAAAACTTAAATCTCCATGATTTATCTACATCGGGAAGATTTCCAAATATGACAAAGCCCTGACGACTATAAACTATACAAAATCCACTGGAAATTTTCTTAACATCAAAGAACACCCTAAATAAGTTTACAGTAGGGATAATTCCCAACTTCTCGCACGGGATGGGGAAAGAGAAAATCAGAAGAATGCCATGGGGAGTGATGAACATGGGGCATTTATAGTAAAATTAAAAGATTCGTACACTAAAGGGCAAAGGAGGTAAATTTAACCCAAACTTAATTTGCTTTGCAAAGAAAACCATGTCCTTTCTGTCCCTTTCAGCGTTTACTACATCAGTAGAACCCTCTGGAATACATAATCTCGCATTCTTCAAGGGGGCTCTAATCAAAATCGCCTCTTTTAGATAAGCTCTACACCCTAATGCCCTAAGAAAGTGTTTGATAGTGGCATTGGAAACAAATTGAGGCAGTTCTAACCCGTAATTCATAGTGTAAAAAGAGGAAATCAAAAGTTTAAAGAGGGAAGAGGAGAAAGATGTACCTAAATCGACAAACACAGAGAATACCGAAAAGCAAAAAAGAAGAAGATGAAGAAAATCGCCTCCCAAAAGTGAAATATGACCTCCTACCTTCCCTCTTGCTTATTTATCTCTCCTCGAGCTCTGAAATAAGTTTTTATAAGGGTTGAACTTAATGGTGGCAGTTACTCCTCTAAAATGCAACTTCCCCAAAAATTTTGGGAGTTTAAATTTTAAATCATTTCTGCAACCGCCATTATTAGATAGGATAGGGTAGTTGAAATGCCTATTAATCTTGAATCTCGCATAAGAACTCGTGCCACTATAGTCACGGTGATGGTCCATCATAGAAAGGGAATTTGTGTACTTTTCACATGAGCTTCGAGACAGTGATTACTGCAGCACCTACCCATCTGAATGAAATTCCTCAAGAATTTTCCTAAGACCTACTCACTCGGTCCTAGGACTTAAAGAGGAGACTACTGATGATACATAAAAATACCTAACTAATCAAAGAGTGCCACGTGGAAAAGTTTATCTACTAATCCCTCAAGTAGGACCCTTCATGGTCAACTGACTTGTCAACCGGTCCACTCAGACATTTGCCCTACAGGCGGTTAAATCTAAACTGCTTAAGGAATTCCTCCCAGGAAAGCTAGTTACACAACATTCGAGATCCCTGCCAAAAGCACTGTAGTCTCAGAGATAGGTGGCCTCTATTCCTTTCTTCAAGTACAACACTAATCATATTAAGGTAGGTGGCCATAATGGTAAAGACTCTCTTCTTTTTTCTTCTCATGATCATAATATTTTTCTCTCTCATTTTTTTTGGCTCTGGCTTCTCTCTCCCTTCTTCATACTAGAACCCTATTTTTCCAAAAAACCATATTCACCAAAAACGGCTTCACATTTCTCCCTCTCATTATTTCATACATTCTTGTTATAGTTCATAGCTCCATCCACTCAGGAATATCACTGACTTGATCGTCGGAGGGGCCTTAAGACATCCCAAGCCCTTTAGACTTTGCTTCTGATCCTTGCAGACCCTCAGTCCAGCTGGAGCCAAGAAGATGGAGCACCCACATTAGAAGATATCAATGATAACTTGTGCTGGAATATGTTTGAATGTTTTCATATCTTACCTGCAATAGGAGATGGTAAGAGACATTGGTGCTTTTAATGTTAAATCGTTGCAAGTTAAACATCAAGAAATAATATTTTTAATTGGTTTAATGTTGGAGACTGGGGAGGTGAACAAAAATTTCCCTTCATGTGGTGCTGATGTGGTTGGTTTCTTTGACTTTATATATTTTTCTCTTATCTTTTTTTTTTCCTGATCTATACTCTTATTTTGTAATTTTGTTCCATCTTTTTGTATTTAATTATTTGTTCAGGTAAAGAAATGTGATGTGATGGTTTGTTTGTTAAATGTAAATAGTTGTCCTTGTACATACACACAATTATATTTTCAAACGGAAAAATTACACAAAAAATCCCAACCTTTTATAGCTTTTTCAAATTAAACCCTAACTAATTTTTTCTTACAAAAGTAACCACCAACTATAAAAATCTTGCAAATAATATCATCCGTCGGTTTTAGTTAACGAACAGTCACTTTTTAGTCTGTCTCAGTTGAGTGAAGCCCATAATTGCTTATTGGATTGATGCCTGGACAATCCACTAATTTTTTTCAATTATTTTAAAACAAAATTCTAAACTGTTAGGCTTCCAAATAATTTGGTGCTGAATGAAAAATTACAAAATTCTAAACCCTGAGTGTTCTTAGGCTGTCCAAATATTTTTTAAAAAATATTACTTCAAAGCAATAAGCAATTGTGAGGCTCTACTCAACTGGGGCAGATCAAAAAGTGACTGCCACATCAGCTTTCTGTTAACTAAAGCAAACATATGGTATTATTTATAAAATTTTTATAGTTTGTGGTTACTTTTGTAAGAAAAAACTGGTTAGGGTTTAATTTGAAAAGGCTATAAAAGGTTGGAATTTTTTATGTAATTATCCCTTTTCAAACTCTGAAGAACTGACTTCATCATGATGACAGAGCAAGGATGCAGAAGTAATGTTGAAGCATGGGATTGGGAGCACTTATGAATGGCAACGGGGCGGATCGGGGACGGATTATGGTATCCCCGTCCCCGCCCCGTGACTTTTATATTTTCTCCGACCCCGTCCCATAACATGTTGGGGTATGAAAATAATTTACCATCCCTGCCCCGTTGAAAAACTAACATTTTCCGCCCTACCCCGCCTCGCCCTGTTACATTAAATCATTATTAATTTTTTTTGTTTGATTTGTATTCTATTATAATTCAATAAATAACACACATAATCTATATAAACCATAAATATAATTCAAGACATTATAAAAATAAATAAATATATATATATATATTAACAAGTTCATAACAAAATATAATTAATATATAATCCACTATATTTTTGCAACTATTTCTGGTCCAAAATATACAATTTATAATACTATAATTTCCCTATTTTTGCAACTATATATATATAATGTATAAATATAATTTTACTAGAAATATGTAATATATATATCGGGTCGGGTTCGGAGCGGGTATATTAAATACTGACCCCGCCCCATCCCCGATAATTTTAATTTCGGATTATCCCGAGACCCGATTCGAAACACGGTCAAATGTTGAAAAACCCACCCCGTTCGGGTTGGGTCGGGTCGGTACCCCGCGGGTTCGGGCTTTTTTGCCATCGCTAGGAGCACTCCAGACAAGCGTGAACAGTATCGATTGATGAGAGATGCAATGGGGAAAACGTTTATCAGAGTCGCTCGTGGTTCAATAGTTGGTAGAGTGTGTCTTGGAATGTTCAATGCTGCTTTTTATAGTTTACAAAACCTGTTGGCTGAGTCCATGATGTTTTCAATGTTGTAGGAGCTGGTTCTGCCACTGCCGCTACCTTTGGTTTGATCTGTAATAATTCATGTCCCAATCATGTGTCTTTCTTCAAATGCCATTTTTCTAATTTAGTTCAATAGAAATCAGTCAATGGCGATTGATGATGCATCCAAAATCCCACATCGGTTAGGAGACGAGGGGCTTGGGTCCTTATAAGACCAAGTCTCCCCTCTCCCCCGTGAGGCGCCTTTTCCTAAGGACAAAGCCGTGCGGTCTGTGGGGTCCCCCAAGCCAAAGTGGACAATAGCTCACGCGTGGGAATTTGGGCTGTATCATCAGCGATAAAATTTGTGGTCCTTTATTATTATTATTATTATTATTAGGGAAACAATATGTACCCATTGCCCGACGCGACAAATTATATTTTTAGCTCCCTAAAAGTAAAATCTCCCCATGTAAAATGGGGGCCATATTGTAATTTTTCAAAAAAAAATTTGGCACCCCACGGTGCGCAATATCATCATCCTTATTATTATTATTATTATTATTATTATTATTATTATTATTATTATTATTATTCGGCTCATTATTATTAAAAGATTAACTGACATATGGAACTATTCCTTATCTCAACTATAATTGCATACGAGTGCCTCGATCTCTTCGATGGCGTCCAAGGAATGTGCTACTGGGATGAGTTTTGGGTGCAGCATTCTGTTTTCCTCTTGGTAATGGTTCACCCCTCATGTTATCCATTTGCTTTGTTGTTTCTGTTTGGAGTAAAATTAATTCCTGCTCTGTATGTTCTCTTGAAATTGTTGCTATGAGGTGGTTCCTTGGTGTGGTTCCCAGCATGTGGTGGATTGTTCTCTAGGTTTTACGCCCCCATCATATTACTGCTACATGCTATGTTATTCTGAAATGGGCAGCGTTGATGGTCTGAATAGCAAGTTAAAGATGAGATTGAATTACAGCAGTATTTGAGGGGGAACCTTCTAATACACGTTGTGAATTTTGTGACAGGTTGGATGCACCTGAAGCTTGTAGAGAAAGCAAATGAAGGAAATTCTGATTCAGGTACAAAGGGAGAAGCAAAGCGTGGTGTTGGTGCTGCGATTGAGAGGATTGAAGGAAACTTGAAAGCTGAGTAACAAAATCTCAATTTTAGCAAGTCATAACCTCATCGATGTCCCTTGGGAGTTTGCAGGGTTTGGTTCATGATAAGAAATTAGTGCTGCTGTCAAACAATATGCAATGCATTTGCCAAACACCTGATCCTTTTACCCTGTGGACCCATAAAACAAGGAAGTAGCAGGCCTGAATTTAGCTATACCCGAGAAATTTTTGTAGGTTGCTTTAGAAACTTTCATTCGGAAGAGAATATAATCTAGCTTTAATATTTACAGGGTGAATTGTATATGACATTTAGATGGATATTTTTGGATGCAATACGGATCTCTTACAGTGGATGGGATGAAAAAGCGGTGTCCCTGATGTATATTTCTTGTCTTGCTCAGTTTATGGGCAATGGAAAGAGCAAATTGGATATTTTGTGTGTCGTGTTATCATGTTGTGACCCATTTTGACACGCAGAATATTAAGTAATTCAAATTTAAATTTAGAATTCGTAAGAAAAAATTTTACCTGAAATTAATAATGAAATAAAGAATAAAATCACCAGGCCTATGTAAAGGCTTCGCATGTTAGATGAAACCTAGAGAATTGCCATTTTATTAACAAGTTGATAAACTATGGAGGAAATTTCGAAGCAACAATCTTAGAGATGTGCACTTGTTCATCATCATTTTGACTCAGGAAAAGAAAAAAAAAAAAGAGATCATATCATCCATCAATTCTAAAGTGCTTATGTTGGATTCTGAGCAAATAAAAACCCAAAATAATAACAACGATAGGGAGTTGGTAGTTTCTTGGTAAGCGCCCAATGTTGGATCAACTCCCTAACAAAGAGGAAATGCATCCATTGGCTTAATTTTTGCTCATACCAAATTAGTTTATCAAGTGGTGAAGGATGACCACATTGATCTGGACTGGCCATCTCATCATGCTGGTGAGCATTTGATTTTAAGGTTCTTAATCAAAACAACTTCATAAATGGGGCAAATCCTCATGTTTCCAAATAGAAAAATATGAAGAATAAAATCCTAAAATGACAGTGCAACAAAGAAAAGCATAATCAACCCTCATATTCATGTAGCACCTATGGTGATGTAACTTGTACTTCAAACCAAACCAATCCAATTTCACCCTTGTTTACAAACTATAGATCAAGTAGAAAAATATTGAGTTTTTTGAAAGTAAAAAAAAAAAAAAAACACAAGTGTAGAGATTTTTTGGGATGCAAGAATTGTGTAATGCCTCTTCATCATTAAGAATGTGCATAAGCCAATTAGGAACCCTAGTACGTGTGAAAACCATTGGTCAAAAGAATAAATTATTGTAGGGGAACATCGATCAAAGGAATAAATGCTTGTGAGGATCATAATTTTTTTTTAAAAAAAAAAAAAAAGCTATTTTGGTCGGTACATATACCTTTCAAGGACCTAGTTGCAAAATCAAAAGATTTTGGCGTTGACTAGACAATTTCCATAATTTCTGACTAAATTAAGGAATCATACAAAAGACAAGAGGTAGCTCAAAGAAATGTGTGCTTCAGGATAATTCTTTCATTGGATTGATAATCAGACACAACTCCTACTTTCAGAGTCTTTAACACTAGCTTTCTATTGGATAGAGGTTCATGTACCAAAACTAGCTTTTCCTTTTCCTTTTCCTTATTGAGACTCACTAATAATGCACATTCTCTAATCCTTTACATGCAGATGTATATCAGGTGATCTCTGTAAATGAAAGCACCTTTTCCATATTTTACTAAAATGAGGACTCGTATAGAAGTTAGGTGGTAGCTCTTTGCCTCATCCATTTTGTAGCAGACCACTTCTCCCCTGCCAGAACCTCACATCCTCCATGTATGCTTTTTGGATCTGACTGTCCGTCCAGTCCCTGTAAACACCAAGACAGACAACATAGTTATGGGCTAGCTTCTCTCTCTCTCTCTCTCTCTCTCTCTATATATATATATATATATATATATATATTGAGGTACGTGTATGGTCCCATTCAATAAACGTCTAGACAACAAACCATGCTCCAGAAAAGTACGGCATCTCCTTTAATTGGCTTTACAGACAACCCCTGTACAACCTTCCCACCACAACTGCATTCACCTGAGCCAGCCTGCAGCCATCCAACAGATGAAACATCCAAATGTAAAACGAAGTTGAATGTTTTATTCTTAGAACAGAAATATTAGCACAAGATGACACTGGCAACAATTAAACAAAAAATATATCATGTCAAGAAAAGGTATAATAATGAGAACTGCTTCAAGTACAGGAAAAGTTTGGACGATATGTAGATGCAATGCCACTAATGATTGAAATGCTCTGTTCAGCTGTCCAATAACAGGAAAAATGAGGACAAAAGAAAAGCAGACAGAATCAGAAGAAAGGGTATACATGAGGGCACCCAAGGCTAAGATTTCTCATACGATGAGGCAAGCGTCCATTCTTTAGTTTATAAATTCTTACACATGGTAAGAAAAGAAAGAGGCTTGTGTGTTGCATCCTTGCACTTTATTCCCATGTGGTTAGCCATTTTCCCAGCAGAAGTGCAATCTAGTTGACCTATACAAACAATGAACGCAAATGTAAAGGTCCACAGGGAGAATTTAGCAAGGCCCCACATTTATTCAACAGAAAGGTACTGAGACCCTACTAAGGATCCTGGGGCTAGCTCTGCACCATCCATCTAAGCTGCTAGTAGCTGGAATCAAAGTCCAAGGGTAGTTTGAATACATCGCTTCTTTGTGTTTGGAGGAAGAGATTAATTGGGAAAACCCAAAGTTTTTTTTCGACTGCTAGAAGCATGAAGATATGAATTTTACGGGACATTATGTATTTCCCACAACCTGTGACATTGAATTCAATTTAAAACCCTAATCAAAATTTTCTTTAATATCAGTTAGCATGGAACAACTTCAACGTTTAACCATACAAGAAAACAAGGAAATGAAAATGTAAAAACAAGAACCCGTCAAAGGACAGTCCCAATCTTCCAAGAAACGAATAAGCAAATCCAAGTTGATCTCCTGATAAAAATACTCAACATTAAGGTAAGATGCAGTTAAGAAATTTGATTTAATTTCTTTTTTCTTTAGGATGAAAAAGCCTTCAAATCCCACAGCTTTGAACCAATCATCCATGATTTAAATGCAAATGGTGTCCATCAAAAGCCTTCAAATGCCATTACAACACACATAAATGTGTCTATGCACATAGGCATATATGAAGAGATGTTATAGGAGGTGGCGGCTGTGGCAGCAAAAATGGCTGTGCACGAAGCTAATCAGACCACTGCAACTGTTCAATTTAAGTTTATATGGTGCATCATCTGGTAAAATTGAAGAAAAGATAACAAAAATTATTTTTAAAAAATCCATCAAGAAGATGAATAAAAGAAAAATCAGAAAAGGAGGGAAGAAATATAAGAACTGACTGCAAAAAAAAATTGGCATCACTCCGTTGTGGGTCCTACCTGTCCCAAAGTTTGCCACACAAGCTTTCCATCCACTTCAACAGATGGGAGATAATAATATGGCAACACTAACTGTTCACTTAAATAAGTACCACATTGCAAGAAAATTTTTTATTATGATTTAAAAGTAATCTCATACTTTGGGGGATTAAATTTTCCCAACATTTTTTTTTATGTAGATTTGTCATATAAATAAAAGAGCAGTGTCCAATCTACCTCAAATAGGAGTAGATCCCTCCATACAAAATCCTTGACCCAAACACAATTTTCGAATAATTTTTCATGGGAGTTCAGGTCTTTTATCCACATACCTATTTGGTGCTAAAATTAAACCAAAGTTCCTAAGATCCAAAATGACCAAAGTGCATCCCGGCTTAATACAAGGGCAGGGGGGAGGGTCCATGCATATGTACGCCACCTTCCCCATGCACTTATGCAAAGGTGCTGTTTCCGTGCCTCAAACTCATGGTATCAAGGTCACCAGAGAAGCAACCTTCCAATTTTACATATGATTTGTAATGCTCTGTTATGGAAAAAAAAATTCCAAGCACAATTCTTGATCCTCTTCTGTACATAGGGCCCAAAATACATTCCAATCCTCAACCCTAAATTAATGTGATCCAGTGAGCATTTAAGATTGGAAAGAGCTCTATAAGGTCAAATTCTGGACGAAAGACCATGCCAGAAAAGGAACATACAATCAACAAATCAATCAATGAACAAGTTCAATTTGCACCATGTAGTAAATAAAGTTGGGACAAAAAATATATAAGGCTATGAAATGAGAATAATGCATCAAATCTTAGAAATAAATACCATAGGAAAATATGTCTCTCCCCCCTCAACATTTTCACTTAGATACATCAGCATTGTCGCTATACGCTGACCACCACGCTTCAAGTTAAACTATAGAGGAAAAAAAGGAGAAAGAATTTCATGTCAGGACATTGTTGAAATTAAAAGAACTGATAGAATAGTTATAAATACAAAAGCAGGAATCAGGATATCACTATTCAATGGGAAGTTTAAGCAACTTACAGTGTCAGAAAAGTAGTCATGATGGGGCTTGTAAAACTGACCCTTTTCGTACCTGTGCTGCAGCAGATGTTAGCCTTGCTCAAAATACATTACCATTCCCCTTTTTGTGAACAATGCTTTACTGGAAAAATGAGTTAGATCCCCACCTTAAAACTTGTACGAGCTCCCCATTTTCTATTGGCACTTGGGAATACACTGATATCCTTTTCTCAATTGCCTAATTGCGAAAAAAAAAAGGTTTTTGAAACAAAAACAAAAGCAGTTTAGTACAGCCTCTTGGTTGTCTCTAACTATACACAAGGTTGAATTGAATTCAATTAGGATGAATTTAGACAGTTATGTAATTTTTAAAAGCAATAAAAATATTAAGGAAACATGTCAAAAGGGTGTGCATGTGCAAAGACACTTTATAGAGAAAGCAAGCTCACCTATTTTAATTCACTTTACAGTTTACTTTAAACATACATAATTGCAGTAAACTAACTTGTGCCAGTGCTATTCTAAATCTAGCATCACGAGCATAGAATGCTTTTTCATTCTTAAGAGTTGAAGCAATCATAGCACATCTTCTACTTCAATCTTCATGCAAGACAATATGTTCATAGGGCATGATGCAAAATGAAAGACAAAGAATTGACATCAGACATCATTGACTTAGCACAGTTCATTATGCATGATATGAAAATAAAGCAAGAGACTGTTTTCATTTTGCACAAAATAGAGGTCCCAAACAGATAACACAGTGATCAGACCTTCAGGACAGCTGTATTTAAAAAACCATTTTCCCAGGCAAGCCGAAAGAATATGCCTACATTCATTTAGATCCTTGGCCAAGTGGAAACTGTATAAACCAATAGCCAATGGAGTTCTAAGCAGGTAGATATAGCATCCTGAAAAACCTAAGCTAATGTCTAATGTCTTCTTAGCCCATGCATCCATAACCCAAACACTAGCCTTTCAAGAAGATAGTTCTATCCAACTATTGACCATGCTATAAATGCATCACCCAAGAACCTGTCTCCACATTTGATGCACTTAAATAGGAGACAATGTAGCCACAATGTTATAGTTTTATGCAACAGAAACAATGGATTTAAAGGACTTCAGGTTGGGCACCTTGATAAATAAAAGGGAACAAGGAGGTGGCTGTGAAAAAATTAGTTCAAACTTGAAAGCCACATATAACTGCATAACTAGAAAGGAAACAAACAAAGAACAAGATAGATAAATCCATTATCATCAGGGGCCATTATAAATAGGTGAAAACTGATATATGGAAAGGCATCCCAATCCAGCATTGTGGGCTCTGGGACAGTTACATTTCTGCAGAGTTCTTTCATTGCAAGAGCCAAGAGAAAATGAAGTATCCCCTCGTTGAAAGCTACAATATAAGTACAAATTTGAAAACAAGAACACTAGTATACATAACTGATCTTGGACAGAAAAACCACAAGACCATCATCCTATTCAAAGGATCATGGCGTCTCATCAGAATCAAACCAGAAAGGCTAAAAATAAATTACTTGTACTTTTACTCAAGAGAATATCTTTTGAAGGCAGTGCTTCCAAGTTGCAGGCTATGAATCTAAGTTGTGAAGGCAATACTATAGTGCAAAACATCCTAGACAATTCAATAGGCAAGTGATTTGACTTAGTAGGAAAGACTGAGAAAGCAGAGCTAGTAAACATGATGCTAACATGAACTGCATAAAATTACAAAATAACCATCATCTCCAAAATGCTGATCTAGAATAATCGCACTACAAAACAGGTCTTGCCATCACTTTTACTCTGAGAGGTTCGGTTTTTACTAGCTGTCAGGTTCCATGAGAGCTCATGTCACACCTTTATATAAAATAATCATGGACTTCAAAATAAAAAAAAAAGGAAGGCATTCCTTCAAGACAACCTTAAGCTTCCCATAGGACCTGAGGCTCTCTCATTATACCTTATTTAAAGTGTCATTTCCTTAACAATCAGCATAAAGTAGAGAGATTATAGAGCTACCAGCATTCATGTCCAGATATGAAGAGTTAGTTCAGCAACCTATATTTTTTCCCAAAACTTCATAGTGCCAAAACTAGGCAGCAGCAGCAGCATCTTCATTCCACTTTATTTAGGCAGAAGGATGTAGAAGAAAGCAAAAAGGCACCTTGTGATCCTAAATGTAAAGTATTCCTTCAAAAGAATGCAATATAAATTCCATTTCACTTATACCTATCTTGTTTACATTTCAATTTGTCTTAAACCAGAAACAGTCCTAGCAGGAAAGGCAGCAAGCTGATCACTATTACCATCTAGAACGGTTTTTAGTGGGCTGCAAAAGCTGAAATTATCAATCAACTGGCATTAGATCTAAAATTCTAACACATGCTTCATGAATATCATAAATTTATGCCATGAATGAGCAGCTTCACAACAACAATAAGGACAGCATCTTATAGAAAGTCAAAAAGCATTTTGAATATTCAAGAGAAGCTCAGACAAGAAAACATACCCATATTCTAATCATTAAGGACAACAGAAGCAAGTATACCAATTAACTAACCTGTACCATAGCATACTTTCTCTCTTCAGGACCCAGAAACATGCCAGAACTCGTCCTTACATTACTCTTTATTCCCTGAAAATAGAGATGCAGCAGATTTAGTTATAGTTAATAATGAATTTCCAAAAAGAAGAGAAACCATGGAGGAAAGGAAATAGATAGCATTAAAATGGAAACTTATTTTTCTCCGAAAAAAGTATATTTGGGTTAACCAATATGCTGTCTTCCTGTCCAGTTTCAGAAATAATTTAAACAGTACAGTAAGTTGAGCCAAATTTTAAATTCCATAGTGGACATTGTTTCAATTCATTGGTACCATCTTTTCAAAGTTGTCCAGCTTCTCTAAGGATCAGCAGCTAACTTACGCATTTTCCTACTTTAAACTCTTTCCATTTTTCTTTTATCTCTTCCTTTTTTTTCTTGAGAAAACCTCATTGTACTTCACATATGCTTGTCTCAGTCTCTATCTTCAGTCCCTTTAATTTATTTTATTAAGATGAAAATTTTAAAGGAACTTGTTTAACAGTTAATAACTAGGGAAGATCAGTTCAATAATATAGGCTTTGTACAATCACTTTTCCTAGGATGCCCTTGTAGATGAAGCAATTATAATGACAATATATTGTTTGTTGACCACCACAAACTGGTCCATCTTCTGAGGCAAATTAAACCAAAAAGTGAAGAGACTATAGATAAATTGAAGAACTTAGGAAACATGTGTTTAGAAGAATGTTAAAATTGCCACAAAGTATTCATGTTGCATGAGCTCAAACATAGAGAAATTTGGTCGCTTAAATAAGACACACCTTCCCTGTTTTTGCATCCACCACCGTGGAAATTTGAAGACGAGGGAAGGCTATGGCTCGAAGATAGTCACATTCCTGCAATTTCCATAACATTATGAATTAAAACAGTGTCTGTGACAAAGCATTTTCAACAGCTTTGAACAAAAACTCTGCAGATCCATCAAAAGTTGACTGATGAACTTGACCAGCACTGCCCCTTTCCAAAACATTTCTTAAAGTTCATTATCCCAGTTTGAAAATGGTAATTTGACATTAACTTTGTAGGGGCAAAGAGGACAAGATATTCATATGCAACTTCTGTAGCAAGTGAGGGAATTGCAATAAATGTTACACAGAATAATTAAACAAAAAATTTTATATAATGGAAAAAACTTTACACATTTTAGTTACCTTTTTTATGGCAGTCTTATTCTTTAGAAGGACTTATAATCATGCAGACCTTGCAATTGTATAAATGTTATTGATTTTATGAACAACGACATTTGTGCTTGGGATACTTAATTAAAACGAGTGAACTAAAAATTGCAGTAGAGAAAGAGAAGGAAGAATGCTACAGAAGAAAAATCCTTGAAGAACTAGAGGCAATCACCTATAGCAGGTGATAAGTCGGGAATTTTGCTCTGCACTACTACTGTGTGGCACATAAGTAATAATTTTGCATTATCAACAACATTTTTCCGAAGTTTCACACAAGCTTATAATACAAAAGATAACAATTAATATAAATATCTATACAAATATATTCAGACTTGTGTCACAATTTTCTATGATATATTCCAAATAACCTTTTTCTAATTGGAAAAAGAAAGATCAACTACCACGCAAAGTACATGAGTTTGTAACATCCATGACACTGATGACAATATACTCTGTTAGAGACCAGCAGATTTAGGCAAACTTACATTTGGGTAAGGAACTGCCACTGCCACTCACATTCACAGCCCATCATACAAGCAATAGCTTGAATCTCATAAGAGAAAAACACACAAATCACAAATCAAAAACAGTTTCAGGCTCAGGAAGAAAATGAGATGGCAATTGACAAATGTCAAGGCTGAACCAAAGGCTCCATTGCTATGACAATCAAGAGACCCTAACTTATTTGACTACAGAGAACAGAGCCTCATATTCAGATATTAAAAATGGAAACAAATTTAAGAAAAGAAATTCAATTATGGGGCAACGGATGTACACTCTTTGATGTCCATCAAGAAAAGAGACCAAAATAGAAAATTCATCATCCTGTATTTACACATTATCACATAATAGTAAACATATCAAGGGCAGACAAATAATTATGACTCATCTCTCTTATAATTATAACATCAAAAGGATTGATGTCATGGTATTTTAAAGCATCCAACTCATACACACAACATTTGTTTGAAACAATTGTTTAAATGAGAATGCTGGAATTCTATGTTGAGGAGTTGAAACAGAGTGGCTATTTATATAAAGAACCCAAACAACCACTACAAAGATGAAGCTTTATATGTCCTAATGGTATAATATGAACTAAAAGCTCATGTTCCCTTAAGACCAGAAAGCTCATGTTCCCTTCTAACCAGACATCTTTCCTAGGTCAATTTCAGCATATGCACAATGATATCTACTGACCATTTACAATTCCTTTTATTTTTTCCTCAACCTTTATTATTATGTTGCAGACTCCATATCATTAACAGATACAGCCATCTATTAATCAATAATTATCCATATTTTGTGGATGTCATATCCTATAACAGGACTGATACAAATTTTAAGTAAATCAGAAGTTGGAATTGGCGACAGGAAAACTACAATGATGTTTCTGTTGACTTTGGCCTTTTAGGAACTCTGTTAATACTTTACATTTTTCACCATGAGATGATTAGTAAATAATATAATTACATACTAAAACTAACACACTATCTGATTCCTAGAAACTTGGCCTGAGTAGGTAAAATCTGACTCAATAGCGAGTGGCAATGTAGAAATCAAAAACATTTTAACTAAATTTAGGGTATAGAAATTAGGTATACCTCCATGCTCAAAAAGTTATGCAATACAATTATTCGAGGTGACCAGCTAATTATTTCAGGTTTCACCTGCATCAACAAAAGAAGAGAAAATAATTATGCCTTGTCATTCAAAATATGCATTTCATAATATAAAAATTTAACAGTTAGAAATAACATTTTCAAGATTACAACTTCCATAATATGTTAACAGTACACATCAAAATAAATTGGCAGTGAGACTCTAAAAGACAATGATTTTTCATTTTTTGAAGATAAAAATGCTCGTGTCCACATCCGTGCAAGAGAGAGAGAGAGAAGAAGACAAAGACCCTATAATGGATCAATAATATTTGTGATAACAATCTACACAGTTCAACACAGAAAACTGAAAAGAAAAACAAAACAAAAAACAACTTTAATTACAATTTTTTTTAACTTATTGACATTTGAGAGCATCAAAGAAATCAAATTGTATGCGAACCATCATGAAACAATAATGTTGAAGCTCACTCTATTACTGCATTATATGAGAACACCCATCTTAATGATTAGCCATGCAGTATCATTTGCAAACAATCACAGGGAAAGTATAAAAAATGGGCTTAATCATATACAGAAACCAAATCCACTTTTGCAGATGTACCATGAGTTGAACAAAGATGAAGGTGTGAAAGAATTTCCTAAATGAAATATAACTAAGACTTATAAGCATAGATACCATAATGAATCTCCAGTGTTATAAAGTGCTTTTTCAATCTTATAAATAATCACAAGGGACAGCAGCTAACATGTTCCCAACCCATGATAATTTTTAATTATACTAAATATATTTGTTCTCGTCTTTTTTTCCCGATATGCCACTATCTTTAATTGTTTCTTTCTCTACGTCACACTAAACAACATCTATGCTCTATCTAAACTGTGTTGCATTTTCACTTCACCATTAGAGCAAGCAAGCAAACATACATGTCCAACACGTAGAATTTCAGCTTCTTTATCGTTTTCCCATTGAACAGTACCTGAAAATAATAATTAAAAAGAAAAAAATTAAAAATCAATCATATAGTAATGCCCATGGTTTTACAACTATGGAAATACATTCAGCCTTTCAAGGGCATTCCAAAGTACTTGTGGACAGGACTTACAAATTAGACTATCATAAGAGGCAGAATGTATTGCAAAAATGTAGGGGACTTAAAATCAAAGCACGAAAGATAACTCTCCACATATATAACATAAAATGAGTGCATTAATAAAAAGTTTCAGGAATCAACCCATGTTCCAAATCATATTTGACACAGTTGAAAAGAGTAGAATACAAAACCTAAGGTTGGAACATCACAAAATGATTAGGGTTTAAATAAAAACATCTAAGTTATTATTAAAACTGAAATCTGAATTGCAACCTAATTTTGAAATTGTCTAACGTCTCTATTTACACTAATCTATGTGTGTCTGTGTGTGTGTATTCCAAGATTTAAAAGTACTAAGGTAGATTTATAGCATTTCGCATCCTTATAAAAGAGTATAGAGTAAAAACTAAAAGAAGGCAAATTCTCATTTTCTAAAAACTACTTAATTAATTTTGAATTCCTATTTTATCAAAACTACCTAATTAATCTATTTGAATTTATTTATTTATTTAAATTGCAATGCAGGTTTTAATCTATTTGAAATTACTCTATTTTCTTTGTATTCTAAAATAATTAATAAATTAATATATTTCCAATCTCAACATTGAGCGGATATACTACTCGTTAAATTAAATCATAATCCTTAAAGGAAAACTAATACTAACCGATCAAATAAAAGCCCTTTCAAACAAGAATCCTAACAAAATAAATAGAAATAAACCTAAACAATCTAAATAGGAAAACTTAATAAAGCCTAATAGTAAACTAAATAAAATTCTATTTTGAATGGAATGCTTTTGCATCAAGCCATCAACCTTACTCACTCTATCAGTTAACACTAGAAATTCCTCAAAAACTACCATTGTGGTGCAACATTCAAAAGGGCACCATACCAACCTCTGGGAAACTGAAGAGAGCCATCATTTTGAAGTTTGTGCACTCTTTTAAATGATGGAAACCTGCTGCCTATAAGGGACGTGGTTCAAAACAGTACACCACAATGTTAGTTGAGGTTTGTAAGCAATTCCTCTCGCCTAAAGAAAATATGAAATGTGATTTTGCGATGATAATAAAATAACCACCACATTTTTACAAGAACACCAATTTCGTAAGAGTTAAACAATCTTCAAATGAGAAAAATATCCTCAACCTGAAATTTTGCATGCACAAATCAAGTACAAAAAGCAAGATAATAAAACTGTTGCACAAAGCATGTATGACAGCATCTATTGATGCATGAATGTTTAGTTCTACTTAAATTTCAAATTGATACATATTTGCACAGCTGTGGATCAATTATTTATAGAAACATTCCAATCACATATCCTTGGTAGTTGATGATATGGATCAAGCTGTGTATGACATTAATTTGAAAAATAATGCTGGGATTTAAGGACTAATTATAGATAATGGGAGTATTCGAAGGCCTAGGAATAAGGCTCGTTAATGGGAGCTCATTTTTCTTTAATCTTTCTTAGTGGCCTTCAGGATGTGGTCTTTAGGACAAATTGTGCTTTCCTAATGGTTGCCAACCAGAGAAGTATTTGGAACTTATCTCACTAAATTATAATCATCCTCCTTTCACTGCATAAATAGCATTGCATACAGTTCATTTGGAGAATTCCAAGCATTGATCTCCCTCTATGTGCACTATGTTTCGTTACCACTGTCACTTCTTTATTGTTCTTATCAGTTCATTCTGGCATTCCTCACCATGGATGTCCCGGTTACAGATCAGCAACCTCCCTAATGTCCCTGATGTCACCAATGTCTCCTATTCAATAATATATTGCTGAAATTTACTTAGTATCCTGGCAAAAAATTCTCTAGCTTTTCTTCGTTACTGTGTGTCCTCAGCCTCGCATCAAATGCAATGCCTGACCCCCATACAACTGCCTATTCCTCTCATGCCCTCTATACAATCCTCGTCTCTTCCTTGGCATTACTCACATGCAATACACCTGAGCTACAATTTACACTACCTACATTGTTCAGTTGTTAATTATCACATAATCACCAATTCATGGGTCAAAGACCAATGCAAGCATAAAAGTATCAGAAAGACTAACATTACAAAAAAACAATAAATATAAATTTGTAAATGCTGAAATTAATATAAACAAATAAATTGCACAAAGAAACATTGTTTACGATTTAATGCATTTGTACACTCGGAATACATAGCATTCAACTTTCTACAAATTTCATGTACAAATAATAGTTGTATATTGTCCAACAAAAAATTAAAATATTACAAAACATATGCTTTCTATGATGAAACAGATATCCAGAACGTACAAAAAATGCCACACACATTAACCTAAAATAAGAGCAACACTAAAAATATTGCATAAGCAATTAAAAAAACACGAAATATATCGGGGGGAAAAAAAAAGAGAGAAGAAGAAAAAAAACAAGCAAGAAAAATACCATATGAATTTTCCAACTTGTATATAAATGCTAATTGAAATAAAGCACCTGCACTTCCAAAAACCAACAACAACAAAAGTGAGTCATTTCCAGTTTCACAGTAAGATCCTGAATAGAAGACAGTAAAATAAAAGTCAACACAATAGTCAATGAAAGCCATCCAAAATTTTCCATCACTTATTGAGTTCATTTTCTTTATGAAGTTAACTAACATCATCACAGTTCAACAATTATTGCATACAGAAGATCTAGGGTGACACTTGTCTAACTTCTAAAAAAAAAAAAATTAAATTAGGGAAAAAAAAAAGGAATAGATCCCTAACAAGTTCGGTAACAAGGAGCAGAGTTACCTATGATCATTCCAACAGTCACAAAAGTTAAAAGAGCGAACGCAATTTTCATGGCGGAAGCCATGCCTTCTCTTCCTCTTCCTGTTTCTCTTCTTCTCTTACAGTGCTGCTGTAACAAAGAGAGTAAGAGCTAAAAAGAAGAAGAATATAAATAAGGAGCAAAAAGAAAAAGATAGGGAGAATTTTAGTTGTAGTATTTTATGTTTATACAATAATATATATAAATATATTAACATATAAAATATAAAGTTTGACTTTGAGAGGGGTTTATTGATAAAGAGAAAAGGCGGGGTGGCCACGGCCGGTTTCGGCCCGGAACTGAACTGAAATTGGCTTGATCAAACTCTGAACCGGCCCTGAACTAAAGGAGGGACCGGTTTCACTCCTCCTGGAACCATGAACCGGCAGTTTTGGTTTGAAATCGGCCGGTTCTGATTCCGAACCAGCTGATTCTGGTTCAGTTTATGAAAAAGAAAAATTATGTCAAAAATTCAAAAAATACAAGTTACAACTACTTATAAAATTCTACATAATTTTCTCTTACTCGTGATATATTTTATTTTCTAAAATAACACAACTTTTTTACAGTGCGTAAAAACTGAACCAAAAAACCAGAACTGTGAACCGAAACTGGCCCAGAACCGGAGTTAAGCTGGTTCCAGTTCGGTTCCACCTTAGATCGAACCATGAACCGGCGGTTCCGAACCAAAATCGGCCGGTTCATGAACTGTGGCCACCCCTTAGAAAAGGGATAAGGTTCATTTAAGGACCCTATGTTTGCAACGAGGCTCAAATATGCCCTCTTTCTTTTTTTTAGGCTCAAAAAGCTGAGGGTTTTTTAAATAAGAAGTTTGTTGGCCCCTCTCAAACGGTGCAACTGTTTTAAAAGCAAACTGCCGTTTGCTTTGTGTAAGATGTGGCAACCACGCAATGAGATGTGGGCTCCATATAAGCTACAAGAAATTTGTCTCAGGCAAACCTAAATGCACTTGCAAAGGTGCTCCCTGGTCTTCTTGGTGGCAGTGTAGATCTTGCCTCTTCAAATATGACCTTGCTGAAAATGTTTGGGGACTTCTAAAAAGACACCCCTGAAGAACGCAATGTCAGGTCTGGTGTCAGGGAGCATGGAATGGGAGCCATCTGCAATGGCATTGCACTTCACAGTCCTGGCTTGATCCTATATTGTGCAACCTTCTTTGTTTTCACTGACTACATGAGGGCTACTATAAGGATTTCTGCTTTGTGTAAGGCTGGAGTCATCTATGTTATGACCCATGACTCCATTGGTCTTGGAGAAGATGGACCAACCCATCAGCCAATTGAGCACTTGGCAAGCTTCCGTGCAATGCCCAACATTTTGATGCTCCGTCCAGCCGATGGAAATTAAACTGCCAGTGCATACAAGGTTGCCATCCTTAACAGGAAGAGACCTTCTATCCTTGCACTGTCTAGGCAAAAGTTGCCCCAACTTACTGGAACCTCCATTATGGGAGTAGAAAAGGGTGGATATATCATCTCCGATAATTCTTCAGGGAAAAAGCCTGATGTTATTTTGATTGGAACTGGTTCTGAGTTGGAAATTACTGCTAAAGCTGCTGAGGAACTTAGAAAGGAGGGCAAGGCTGTAAGAGTTATGTCCTTTGTTTCATGGGAGCTTTTTGATAAGCAATCAGATGCCGACAAGGAAAGTGTTTTGCCAGCATCCGTAACAGTCAGAATTAGCATTGAAGCCGGATCAACATTTAGATGGGAGAAGATTGTTGGAAGCAAAGGCAAGGCTATTAGAATCAACCGGTTCGGGGCAAGTGCACCAACTGGTAAGATATACAAGGAGTTCGGCATTACTGTAGAGGCTGTAATTGCAGCAACTAAATAAGTATCTTAAAGCTATTAGATGGAATGTTTTCAGTTCGTGGATTTGAGTTGGAGAATATAGAGAAAATGCTACTCCTAGGAGAGAGCTATTCCATAGCTTGGTCTGTTTGTTTCAATAAAAGAAAAACAAGATTATATTTTCTTCTGTTGCTTACAAGTGATCAACTGAGCAACATAGTTCAAAAGGAACCTATCTTGAGTTTTGTAATTTGCTGTAGTTTCACTTGTAATGAGGTTGACAATTATTTATTACTGCATTTTTAGTTCACGCAGAATCAAAAGCAAAGATACTGTCTTTTTAATGAAAACCTAAAAAAGTGGCAGAGTTGTGGGGTATTTTTGATGGGTTGTCCCTTGCATGGGATTATAGATTTCGAAAAGTGCTGCTGGAAATTGACAATAGTTGTGCGGTGCAATTGCTTGAAGAGTACAGTGCAAGGATTCACAGTCACACTAACTTGGTTCGTTCTATCCAAGCCTTGCTTCAACGTGCATGGGATGTCAAGGTCGTCCATAATTTTCAGGAAGCTAATTTTGTAGCCGATTACTTGGCTAAGTTTGCTAAACAGCTTCCCTTTGGAGTTCATAGGTTTCACAGGCCTCCCTCTGGAGCTTGCTCATGATTGACCATGATAGGGGTGGAAGTGGCTTATAGCAGAGTAGTTTGAGTTTTCTTATTTAGGTTTTTGCCTCGTTTATTTCTAAACAAAAAAAAAACCTAAAGAAGTGGCCATGTCATCCTTTTAGCTAACGGAGGCAAGAGCCGTTTGTCTATTAATACTGACAGGGGCCAACAAACTTCTTATTTAAAAAACTCTCAGTTTTTTGAGACTAAAAAAAGAAAGAGGACATATTTGAGCCTCGGTGCAAATATGGGGGGCTTAAAATGAACCTTATCCCAAGAGAAAAAGATACACGCAGTTGAAGCGGAAAGATTTTTTTGTCTTTTCAAAAAATTTTTTACTTTTAAAATTTTTAAAAAAATTAATAAGTATATAGAAAATTTTTAATTATTATTTGTTAAATGTATATACATGCAGTTGAAGTGGAAAATTTTTTTTGTCTTCTCATAAATTTTTTTACTTTTTAAAATTTTTGAAATTATTAAAATTTTCTATAGATTTAAAATTTTTAAAAAATTAACAAGTGCATAGAAAATTTTTAATTATTTTTTTTTAAATGTATATCACTTGATTGTAAATTTTTTAAATTTTTTAAAAAAATTTAGGTCTATAAAAAAATTTTTAACTTTTCTTTGAATTTTTTAAAAATTAAAAAATATATTTCTATAAATTTTAAAATCTTAAAAAAAATTAGAAACAACATAAATATATTTTATGAATGTAATTTTATTAATTCTTATTGTTATTGGCACTAATTTTTATTAATTAGTAATAAAGTTAAATTTTTATTTGATTTTTAGGACTTAATTGCAATAATTCTTTAAAAAATGAACCAATATGACTGAAATTTATGAGATTAAGGTCCAAATGGGACTAAAAAATATTAAAGTCTAATACAAACTTTGGATTTAAGTTCATGGTCGAATTTGCACGTCATCCCTATAAAATATAAAGTTTTTGAATCTTGACTTTAACAGCGGTCTATTAATAAAAGGAAAAAGATACACGCCTATTATGAAAGCAAATCCCTTTTGCTTTTCATAATAGTTCAAGTGGTCATATTTTTTTTTACTTTTTAAAATTTATAATCACTAATAAATTATTTTTTAGATATTAATTATTTTAAAAATTATTTGCTATTCAAATTAAATAAATCAAAAAAAAATTCAACCTTAAAAGAATAGAGGAAATGTTAAAGTTAAAAAAAAAAAAAAATTATCTTGTAAATCATTTATTTGAAAAAGAAGCTTAAAAAATAAAAAAAATACAACTTAAAAAATTAACATGCAATATTTATATCATTATTAAACATTAATTAAGAGTTTTTTTTATTAAAAATAGAACTAATAAAATTTCATTAATTGTTTTATTTAAGTTGTTCTTCCATTATTTTATTATATTTTCTTTCTATCACTATTGAATATATTTTCTTTCTGTATATATCTATATACATAATGAAAATAATATCCTTACCTACCTTTAGAGCCGTGCATCGGGCGGGTCGGGTCGGGTCTCGACACGAAAATTTTCAAAAAAACAAAACCGAAACCGAAATTTTTGGGCGGGTTTTCGATTCGGTTTTTGGGTTACCTGAAAACCGAAATAAAAAATTAAAGGCGGCAAAATAACACTAATAAAGAGTTAGCTTGGTGGTAAAGTGACGTTAAATCTTCTAAAGAGCGCGAGTTCGAACCGCAACAACTACATTTAAGCCTTTTTTTGAAAGAATTTGGTTTAATTTAATTAAAAAAATCAAGTACCAAGGCTGGCGTTCGAACCGGTGATGTTAACAAATGTTGGACAACGCCTTTACCAATCTACCACTAAAGGAATTTGACATATTTCAGCTTAAATATATATATATCTATGTATAAGTTTGGGTTTCGGTTCGGTTCGGGTTAACCCATAAATTTCTTGGTGAAAAATAATTGAAACCGAACCAAAAATTTTGGTTCGGTTTCAGTTTGGGTATTCGAACCGGGTCGGGTTTGCACACCCCTACCTACCTTATTGATGAGTGTAAAAAATACTTGTTTTAAGCACTCTATTTTATTGCATTTTAGGTTTAGTAATTACATTATTAGTTAGTTTTTAGTTAATTTAGTTAGTTTTGTTATTTTGTCTTAATTATTAGAATTTCGTTGTTTTTAGATAATTTCTTTTGAATTTTATACTGTAGGATGTATTGGGATGAAGATTGGATCAATCCTTAAAGATTGGATGAGCTAAGGACTCAAGATAAAGAGTTATCTACGTTGGGGATGTGCATGGCCGTGCCTCATTTATGCATGGTCGTGCCTCATTTATGCATGGCCGTGCCTGAAAGTTGTTTTTGGCATGTTACAGGGTGGCACGACCGTGCATGACTAATGAGACAGCATGAGTTGATTTCTTGCGCAGCCATGCCATTTTCTTGCGCACCCATACCTGGTTGATGTGGCAGCTAACGAGATGATGGTTTTCAGCTGAAGTTTAGATAAAAATGAACTTATCTTTTAGTTTTTGATTAGATAGAGTTTGAAATGGGTTATATTACCTTTCTCACTAGGTCTTTGGGTCTATAAATAGAACCATTTACTTTTCATTTAAGCGTTGTTCTTATTTTGGTTTTTGTTCTTGTTTTAGTTATTGTTCTAGAACTTGTTCTTATTCTTATTTTTAGTTATTTCATAATACATTTTTATTAGTTTAGTTCGTAGTAGAGGTGATACTTGGCTTGAAGTTAGAAGAGCAAGGCTTCCTGACATCATTTGAAAAGGGTTTTTCTTGTATCACTCTTTTATTTAATTGTTATGATGTTCAAAATGATTTTCATTTCTTCTTTGTTTTCTTTTCTCTTTAACATGAGTAGCTATATCCTTTTTAAGGTTCTTATTCTGAATTGACCATGAACTTATTGTGATTATGTTAGGTTGTTAGATCTAATTCATTAGTTGTTGTTGAGCTTCATATCGTTTTAGGACTGATCAACCTAAAATTGAATTGACACTGTAGGCTTAATCGAGAGATAGGTTCTGTAGGAAATGGCAATGACCTATTTATTTCTTAGCTAGTTGAGAGACAGTTAAGTGGATTAATATTAATTAAAGGTTGTGTTTAAAATTGGAATTAAAATGTATTAGGTTGGTGAGAGCCAGTAAACGTAGTGTTAATTAATCTCCAATTAATCATAGGTTTATTTGAGAGGAAAATCTATAGTTTCTAAGATCCCTTCAAAATAAATTAGAACTAGTGGAAACCTAGTTATGTAATCAATTCTTTGAAATGGTCTAATTGAGAATAAGAACCCTAGCTTTTAATATTTGTTTAAGTCTGAATTTTACTTTACTTTATTTTATATTTGGTTTTTAAAGAATCTAAACCCAATTTCGTTGTTTAAACAAACAAGCATAGTTAATATTGCAATATTTAATCTATAATCTCTGTAGGACGATATCTTTATTTACTATTTGATATGATTCTGTACGCTTGCAAATTTTACACACATCAAGTTTTTAATGCCATTGTCAGGGATTGGAGAATAATTGATATAGTAAGAAAATTGTGTTGCTTGATTTAGACGTTATTTTTAATTTTATTTTTAATTATGGTATTGCAGGAATTTGTGTTATTTGATGCACACACAAAGTGCAAGTAAATAAGGACTTGAGTTGATACCACTTGATTTAGAGTTAGAGAAGACAGCTCGTGAAAAGAAGAAACAAACAGTCATATCAAAATACTCACCAAGCAAAATGGACGCAAGGGACTTAGAGAATGACCCACCAAGGTAACAAGTTCTTCAAAATCCTCAGAATGGTCAGAGAACCATACGAGATTTTGTGAGTCCTAATGTGCAGGGTGATCAAACACCAATTGTAAGGCCGGCGGTAGCAGCATACAACTTTGAAATCAAGCTGACAATGATTCAAATAATCCAAAATTCACTATTCAATGGGCTACCACATGAGGATCTATTTGGTCATATGTCTAGATTCTTGGAGTATTGTTCTACCTTCAAAATGAATGGAGTACAACCTGATGCAATCCGGTTGATTCTCTTTCCATTTTCTCTAACGGATAGAGCAAAGAGATGGTTTACAAGTTTGCCACCCAACTCCATCAACACTTGGCAAGAGCTCTACACAACCTTTTTTAACACATACTCACCACCTACAAAGGTGTTGAGGATCATAAATGAGATTAACTTTTTCTTTTAAAGAGATGATGAAATATTCTACGAGTGCTGAGAAAGATTTAAAGACCTTCAGAAGCAGTGTCCGCCTCAATTGATTCCTATATGGGATTTGGTACAATCATTCTACAAAGGAGTCAATCATGCAGTCAGAGTCAACATTGATGCAGCAGCTGGAGGTTCTATCATGTTAAACATACCAAAAGATATTTTGGATCTCTTTGAAGAAATGGCTAACACATAAAGTTTGTGGTCTAATGAAAGGACTACTACGAAGAAAGCTGGAGCAATAGAAGTGGACAATTTTACCATGTTGAATGCAAAGCTTGATGCTCTAATAAAAAATATGGACAAAGTGAATGTTAATGCAGTATCTACATTATCTTCCTCTTATGAATTATGTCAAAGAGGTCATCCTACAATAGAATGTCAAATGATGCAAGGAATGTCTACGGAGTGTGTCAACTATATGGGCAATTTCAAAGGGCCTCAAAACCAAGTCTATGGTAATACTTACAATCCTAGCTGGAGGAATCATCCAAATCTTTGCAATCAAGGATAGAAACAGTGGCGACCTCAAGCACAACCAGGATTTGGAGTTCGGAATGCACAACAACCTCAACTTCAATTTCACTATGACAAAGGTTCATCTTCGGGAACTTTAATGGAAAGTAAGATGGAGAAATTCATGGATATAATGTCAGCAAAGATGAGTCAACTAGATGAAGCTCAAAAGAGAATGGAGCAAATGATTTGAAATCATTCTTCTTCTATTCATAATTTAGAAGTGCAAATGGGGCAGTTAGCAAATTCCTTATCTACAAGGAATCAAGGTGCATTACCGAGCAATACGGAGAAGAATCCAAAAGAGCAAGTGAAGGCTATCACCTTAAGAAGCAGTACAGAGATCCAAACCCCTAAAGCAACAATGGAGTATGAATAAAAGAAGAAGGAAGGAGAGAAAGAGCTAGAAAGTGAAAGGGTTGAGACATCAGAAGAACCAAAAGTAAAGTGGAGAATAAAGAGAAGGCAAAGTCACCACCAATTCGACCATATGAACCTCCAGTACCATATCCATAAAGGTTAAAGAAAAAGGAGCATGATCAGCAATTTGTAAAGTTCTTAGAAAAATTTAAGACACTCCACATCAATGTGACTTTTATGGAATGTCTTTCTCAGATGCCTAAATATGCAAAGTTCTTGAACGAGCTGATTTCCAATAAAAAGAAGTTGTAGGAATGTGAGATAATTACGCTTACAAAGGAGTGTAGTACCATCATCTCTAATAAACTTCCTTTGAAAAGGAAGCAACCAGGAAGTCTTACTATCCCATGTTCTATAAGAAATTTATCATTTCAAAAATTATTATGTGACTCAGGTACTTCTATTAATCTTATGCCTTTGTCCATTTATAAAAAATTAGGACTAGAAGAGGCAAAACCTACAAGCATTCGTTTACAACTTGCAGATAGAATAGTAAAGGAACCAGAAGGCATAGTAGAAGATGTACTCGTAAGGGCTGAAAAATTCATCTTTTTAGTGGACTTTATTGTTCTTGATTTTGAAGAAGATGAAGATGTTCCATTGATCCTGAGTATGCCTTTTCTCTATACAGTCAAAGTAATCATTGATGTTTATGATGGTACATTGACATTAAGAGTGGGTGAGGAGAGTTGTAAATTCAACATCTATCAAAGTATGAAATATCCTTCTAATAATGATTTGTGCTTTAGAGTTGATTTTGTGAATGAATGTATGAGTGAAGTCCAATGAAGGAGGTTGGCAAATTATAATGAATTGGAGAATATTGAGAAGTGTATGCAGGTTTAATCCTCCCAATATGAAGAATACCTTAAACACCAAACTCATTTTTCCAAAATTCAATTATCAAACACTGAACCTACACCCCAATCAATCATTAAACCACTGAATATAGATTTGAAACCTTTATCTCAACATTTAAGATATACCTTTCTTGGAAAGAACCAAACTTTACTTGTGATTATATCATTTAAACTCACCCGAGACCAATAAGACTTACTTATGAGGATGCTTAAAAGGAGAATAAGAGCAATTGGTTGGCAAATTTCAAATATAAGAGGGATAAGTCCATCTTATTGCATGCACAAGATTCTAATGGAATAAGGATATAAGCCAGCCATTGAAAGGCAAAGAAGGCTCAATCCAAATATGTAAGAACAGGTGAAGATTAAGAGCTTTCAAGAAGGAGACCAAGTGTTGCTATTTAACTCCAGACTTAAATTGTTTCTAGGGAAGCTCAAGAGTATATGGTCAGGACCGTTTATAGTGAGTCATGTATACCCCTATAGAGCAGTAGAAGTTTGTAATACTCAAGGAGAAAAGTTCAAAGTCAATGAGCAAAAACTAAAAATCTACCATGGAGGCACATTGGAGAATTCTCGCCAATTGGCCTTTTTGGCTGATTCAATACTATGAAGAATATGATGGTCTAAGCTCATAGACCTAAAAGACCGCTTCTTGGGGGCTCAACCAAGTTTTCATTTTTCATTTTTCTTGTTATTTCTTTTAGTTTGTAATTTTTAAAGTTTTTCAATCATAAGTTCTTTTTAATTTTATTTTTCAGGAATTGAAGAGGAGGAGCTTTAAAAGAAGAGAGAACCACTTATGCCCTGCCTGCAATGTAGATCAGGCCAGTCCGAAATTCAACAAACCACACGGCCGTGCTCAAAAGTGGCACGGCCGTGCCACCTAATTGCAATACCACATGAATTTTAGTCCAATTTTTAAGCAATGAAGACATTGCAAGTTTTAAGTGTGGGGGAGAAAAAATTAAAATTTTAAAATTTTTTAAATGGAAGAGCTAAAATGACTTATCTCTCAAGACAAGGGAACCAAGACATCGATGGAGCCATTTATTGAGATCATAGTTCCCAAGACTTCATCTTTAAATGCATCTGACTAGAGAAGTTTTCTTTCCCTTTTATTTTTTTGTTTTTGTTTTTATTTTGTATTTTACATTCTAGTTTATTGTTGCATGAATAAAAGACCTTTCACTTGAGTTTTTGAGCCTATTTGTGCTAAGAGTTAGTATCATTAAGTATGTTTTTCTTGAGTAAGTGTGTTAATCTCCTTTTAATACTTGGTTTGGATTGTTAAGTTAGAGGAATAATTTGAGATTAAGAATTTTTAAATTTTAATGAACTTAATGCCTACTCCTTCATTGAATGATTGAAATAGTATGCTTGATAGTTGAGAAAAGTGTTCGTAGGAATTTAAATATTTTATATAGTTCATACATGTATAGGCACTATATCTAAAATAAAAATAAATAAATTCCTTAAGCGAGATGGAGCATAAAACACACTCATACATGTACTCCAATGCTCTATAAAGGGTATGAGTATCCAAAGGACTTTATTGAGGTATCCACATTGAGTAATACGGAAAGGTGGGGAATACTACAATAGAAAAATTTTAAGGAATAAGTTATATGCCTTTTAAGTGCTAATAATGAAAGAACTATTTGAGTGTTAGTGCTTCATACCTACTTTTATTTTTCTTGGTTGTTAATCATGTTGTTTCATGAATTCAACGAGGGAGTTTGCTCTTCACTTGGTAATTGTTATGTTCTTGGTTATGAGTTATTGCTTTAATTTTCAGTTTTAAACTTTATATTAAGGGGAGATTAGGATGGTTTCTCAAGTTAAAAACTACTCATGATGTTGGTTCTTGGTATGAATAGGTTGTTCTCTTATTTTTGCTTGAGAACAAAAGCAAAGGCTCAAGTGTGGGGGTATTTGATGAGTGTGAAAAATATTTATTTTAAGCACTATATTTTATTGCATTTTAGGTTTAATAATTGCATTATTAGCTAGTTTTTAGTTAATTTAATTAGTTTTGTTATTTTGTCTTAATTATTAGAATTTAGTTATTTTTAGATAATTTCTTTTGAATTTTGTTTTGTAGGATGCATTGGGATGAAGATTGGATCAATCCTTGAAGATTGGATGAGCTAAGGACTCAAGATAAAGAGTTATCTACATTGGGAATGTGCATGGCCGTGCTTGAAAGTTATTTTTGGTATGTTACAGGGTGGCACGGCCATGCCAAAATCGTGCACGGCCGTGTATGACTAATAGGACAACATAAGTTAATTTTTTGTGCGACCATGCCATTTTTTTACGTACCCATGCCTGGTTGATGTGGCAGCCAAGGAGATTATGGTTTTTAGCTGAAGTTTGGATAGAAATGAACTTATCTTTTATTTTTTAATTAGATAGAGTTTGAAAGGGGTTAGATTACCTTTCTCGCTAGCTTTTTGGGTTTATAAATAGAACCATTTACTTTTCAATAAAGGGTTGTTCTTATTTTGGTTTTTGTTCTTGTTTTAGTTCTTGTTCTGGAACTTATTCTTGTTCTTATTTTTAGTTATTTCATAATACATTTTTATTAGTTAATTCGTAGTAGAGGTGATACTTGGCTTGAAGTTAGAAGAGTAAGGCTTCCTGACATCATTTGAAATGAGTTTTTCTTGTATCACTCTTTTATTTAATTGTTATGATATTCAGAATGATTTTCATTTCTTCTTTGTTTTCTTTTCTCTTTAACATGAGTAGCTAGATCCTTTTTAGGGTTCTTATTCTAAATTGACGATGAGCTTATTATGATTATGTTAGGTTACCAGATTTAATTCATTGATTGTTGTTGAGCTTAATGTCGTTTTAGAACTGATCAACCTAAAATTGAATTGACACTATAGGCTTAATCGAAAGATAGGTTCTATAGGAAATGGCAATGACCTATTGATTGTTTAGCTAGTTGATAGACAGTTAAGTGGATTAATATTGATTAAAGGTTGTATTTAAAATTAGAATTAAAAGTCATTAGGTTAGTGAGAGCCAGTAAACTTAGTGTTAATTAATCTCCAATTAATTATAGGTTTATCTGAGAGCAAAATCTATAGTTTCTAATATCCCTTCAATAAATTAGAACTAATGGAAACCTAGTTATGTATTCAATCCTTTGAAATGGTCTAATTGAAAATAAGAACCCTAACTTTTAATATTTGTTTAAGTCTGAATTTTACTTTAGTTTATTTTAGATTTGGTTTTTAAAGAATCTAAACCCTATTTCGTTGTCTAAACAAACAAGCATAGTTAGTATTGCAATATTTAATCTACAATCTCTGTGGGATGATATCTTTTTTTACTACTTGATATGATTCTGTACGCTTGCAGATTTTACACACATCAAGTTTTTGGCGCTATTGCCGGGGATTAGCAAAGAATTAATATTATAAGAAAATTGTGTTGCTTGATTTTGATATTATTTTTAATTGTGGTATTGCAGAAATTTGTGTTGTTTGATGCACATATGAAGTGCAAGCAAATAAGGACTTGAGTTGATACCACTTGATTTGGAGTTAGAGAAGACAGCTCGTGAAAAGAAGAAACAAACAGTCATATCAAAACACTCACTAAGCAAAATGGATGCAAGGAACTTAGAGAATGACCCACCGAGGCAACAAGTTCTTGAAAATCCTTAGAATGGTCAGAGAACCATGTGAGATTTTATGAGTCCTAATGTGCAGGGTGATCAAACACCAATTGTAAGGCCGGCGGTAGCGGCAAATAACTTTGAAATCAAGTCGGTAATGATTCAAATGATCCAAAATTCACCATTCAATGGGCTACCATATGAGGATCCATTTGGTCATATGTCTAGATTTTTGGAGTATTGTTCTACCTTCAAGATGAATGGAGTACAACCTGATGCAATTCAGTTAATTCTCTTTCCATTTTCTCTAATGGATAGAGCAAAGAGATGGTCTACAAGTTTGCCATCCAACTCCATCAACACTTGGCAAGAGCTATACATAGCCTTTTTTAACAAATACTTACCACCTGCAAAGGTGTTGAGGATTAGAAATAAGATTAACTCTTTCTTTCAAAGAGATGATGAAATATTCTATGAGTGCTGGAAAAGATTCAAAGACCTTCAGAAACAGTGTCCGCCTCAATTGATTCCTACATGGGATTTGGTACAATCATTCTACAAAGGAGTCAATCATATAGTCAGAGTCAACATTGATGCAACAGCTAGAGGTACTATCATGTCAAAGACACCGGAAGATTCTTTAGATCTCTTTGAAGAAATGGCTAACCCACAAAGTTTGTGGTCTAATGAAAATACTACTATGAAGATAGCTGGAGCAATAGAAGTGGAAAATTTTGCCATATTGAATGCAAAGCTTGATGCTCTGATAAAAAAAGATGGACAAAGTGAATGTTAATACAATATCTACATTGTCTTCCTCTTATGAATTATGTCAAGGAGGTCATCCTACAATAGAATGTCAAATGATGCAAGGAATGTCTATGGAGTGTGTCAACTATATGGGCAATTTCAAAGGGCCTCTAAACCAAGTCTATGGTAACACTTACAATCCTAGCTGGACGAATCATCCAAATCTTTCCTGGAGCAATCAAGGATATAACCAGTGGTGACCTCAAGCACCACCATGATTTAGAGGTCAGAATGCACAACAACCTCAACTTCAATTTCACTATAATAAAGGTTCATCTTTGGGAATTTTAATGGAAAGTAAGATGGAGAAATTCATGGATATAATATGAGACCCGCAACACAAGGCCTCAAACCCGTCTGACACATGTCCTAATTAGAAAGAAACTAAAATTATTTCAAGAACACAACTACATGCCATGCACCTTTATAATCATTACATAAAATTTATAAGTATGCAATACACAATTAACACCAAACTCAACCTCAAAATACAAAACTTATGCGAATGTAGCTTAAGACTCGTGGAGTATAAACTTTACGAACAATATATAATTTACTAAATTGGGAAATTCATTTGCAAATAATTAAAACTCTTTATTTGTAAGTCTAGTTTCATTTCTAATTTGAATCACTCAATTTGGAAATGTACAAAAATAGTTATGCGGTTTGGAACACTAAAAGGTCATATATGGCAAATATAAATTGATGTGAGCAATAAAATGTTTGATCCTTTTTTATTATTTTAGAGATGTATTTTCGAAATTTTTAACACATAAAAGTTGTAGACAACTCTTTAAGGTTTCCATAACTTTAAACCACACCTCATTTGGAGGTCTGTAGCTCAAGTTATGGTCAAAATACGAAGACATCAGTGAGCTGAAGAAAAACCGAACCGTTGCCGAGTCGGCAACTTCTTGCCGACTCATGCCCGAGTCGGCAACTTGGGTTGCAGTGACGAGTCGGCAATTTCTTGCCGAGTCGGCACGGGTTC
>CATIWO010114354.1:0-11502 GCA_949673435.1 Macaranga tanarius | reverse complement strand
AAAATTTACCCTTCAATAAATATAATTTTTACTTTTATTAATATCAATAATAAAAATACTAATTTATTTGATATTTTTATTGAAAAAATAATTATTTGTTGTTTCTTTTTGTAAACAAAAAGAAACAAGAGAAAATTTACCCTTCAATAAATATAATTTTTACTTTTATTAGTATCAATAATAAAAATAATAATTTATTTGATATATTTCATAATTATTTTTGATATTTTTATTGAAAAAATAATTATTTGTTGTTTCTTTTTGTTTACAAAAAGTTCTTTTTGTTTACAAAAAGTTCTTTTTGTTTACAAAAAGTTCTTTTTGTTTACAAAAAGAAACAAGAGAAAATTTATCCTTCAATAAATATAATTTTTACTTTTATTAGTAATAAATGACAAAAGAAACAAATGGAAACAAATAGAAAAAAAAATAACAAAGAAACAACAAATAAACAAATAAGAAACAAAAAAGAAATAAGAGAAAATTTACCTTTCAATAAATATAATTTTTACTTTTATTAGTATCAATAATAAAAATAATAATTTATTTGATATATTTCATAATTTTTTTTGATATTTTTATTGAGAAAATAATTATTTGTTGTTTCTTTAAACAAAAAAAAAAAGAGAAAATTTACCATTCAATAAATATATATACACACATATATATATACCGTGCTAAATTATTATGAAAAAAAAAAGTCCATTGAATTGAAAGGGCTAAATTCTTATGAGGTATGAAATCTGACCTGCAAGTAAAGTCACACAAAGGACAACTGAATCAAAATGTAGTGCAAATTCTTAAATATCTATTTATTATGTTCTTACAGATAGACATAGTAG
The DNA here is from genome assembly GCA_949673435.1 of Macaranga tanarius. NCBI lineage: Eukaryota > Viridiplantae > Streptophyta > Magnoliopsida > Malpighiales > Euphorbiaceae > Macaranga > Macaranga tanarius. The sequence continues at coordinate 10,660 of CATIWO010114354.1, read as the reverse complement.
TGAGAGTGACTTGCTATCCTTTCATGTTTGCATTCCTCAAGGCACTAACAAATATGTTTCGAAGTTGACATAAACAGAAAGATGGAACCTCCTCACATTATTATCCTCCTCTAATTCTTATGGGGGGTTGTGAGCCAATTTGTGTTAGAAGGATCCATCTGGATTTCTCCTTATTGCTTCTAATCCTTACTTCAAGTTAGAATATCAGAGCTAGAACTATGAGCCATCTACCATGTTCAAGATTTTTTTTTTCTGACTTGAGAAGTAACAACACTTGTGCTTGTGACCTCTATGTATGTTTCTCTTTGTTTCATCTGCTTCCTCTTGTGAGATGAAAGCATCCTATCATGCTTTCATGAATTTCACCTCAAAAACCAACAAAAAATCACTTGTTAGGGTTGATTAATTTCTCATTGGCTAAGTGGTGCCAAGAGAAGGTGTTTGATGTTTCCAAGCCATCATCGAGCCAAAAAAGCTTCGTATCATGAACATCACCCCTTGTCTTGCTATTCTCGTTTGTGGGTCCTCAGTACAGAAAAAAGCAGTGATTATGGACATAAAAAATTACAGAGCAAAATGAAATCCTATACATCACAAACGACACTAAAAAAAATTACAGAGCAAATAAAAAATCCATAAAAGAAATTAGAACTAGAAATTTACCTTCTCTTTTAGCAATTGCTCATTCTCTTCCTCTAACCTTACAGCCAAAGTCTCCAAGTCCACTTGATAAGCCTATTAAATAACAAACAATAAACAAATTCAATTACAACACAAAAAGATTACACAACAACAATACAATTAACATATACTCACTTGCTTTCTCTCTCTCGACCTAGCAGCAGACTCTCAATTCTTAATCATCCTTCTCTGTCTCTGTTGTGCCGCCTTATCTAACAGTTCCATCATTATGCTCCTCCCTCTTTTCCCTCTCCCTACACTTCCACCGCCGCCGTCACTGCTGCCGCCGTTACCAAAAGTAACAATCGAGCTTTCAACTTCATCCAAAATGTGAAATGCACTACCAGTAGGAGTCGAAACAGAAACCGAAACCTGCTGCTGCTGATTATCAAAAGCATAAATTCCACCACCGGTCAACTGCAACGACATCTTAACCTCATCAACATTATCATCATCTCCAACATTAACATCCACATCAACAACTGCAGCTTTCGCCAGAATATCTTCTAGAGTCATCATCTCATCAGCCTATTCCTCCTTCATTTCCTTCCTTCCTGCAACAGATAGAATAAATAAAATTGATGTAAACAATAAAAATAATTAAGCTAAATTAAGGCTGAATTAATGACAAATAAAAGCAATAAAAAGGCACATGGAAAAAGGATATGAAACAGATAGAACAAAGGAGTTGCTGATTGAAGCCATGAAAAATCTAGTTCCAGGAACAACAAAGTTGTAGAGAAGAAGAAAGAGAAAGAGAAGGATAGAGATGTTAATTTAAGAGAGGAGAGAAAATGACGGCTTTAATGGAGATGGATTATCTTCTGTAAGTTTTTTTTTTTTTGGTTATGATAAAAGAGGAGAAGAAGAAGAGGTGGTCCAGTTTTGAAAGAAAAAAGAAATGTTGTTCAAAACTGAAAAAGTAAAAATTAAGTATGAAAAAATAAAATGGGTTAGACTAAAAAAGAAAAAATTCTGGTCAAACAGGCCTTTTTTTGATATTTTTCCTTTTATATTTTGAAATTACTCAAATATTTTATTTCAAATCAATTGGTAACTTTATTAAATTCATTGTATTTAAAAATATTATTTTTTTAAAAGGCAAAAAATTTCTTTTCTTTATTTAATTTTTTTTATTTATAGAAAAATTAAATGACTTATACATTGATGTACTACAAAATAAGGGGTAACCATCTATTTTAAAATCGATAGCATTTATATTAACAATTTATATTTATTAACCTTCAAAACAGACATGTAAATCAGCCATAAAAATTTTAATGCCGTTAAAATTTTGATGGGTCATTGCTTTTTTCAAGTAGTTTTTCTTCCCTTAAAATCGAAATTAAAAAAATTGTTCATAAAATTGGTGGTCATTAAGCAAATACAATTGTTCTTCTTTCTTGGGTTATCAAGAAAGTTAAATATTTTCTTATTTTATTTAATAAAAAATTTATTCTTTTTAAAAATGGCAGGTAATTAAGAGATTTAAATATTTTATTTTTAATGAATATTTAATGTTTGGAAAATATAAATATAAAGATTCTTGACATTATAAATAAATGAAAATATTTGATATAAATTTTTTTCAATATTGGAAAGAATCTTTATTTCCATTCGATCTATATTAATTCATTCTAATATTTAATTTTTATGTTAAAAATATAATTTTAAAATTAATTTTCAAAAATCTTAAATTTTTACAAGGACATATTTTTCCGTTAAAAAAATTATAGCTAAAAACTACAATATTATCTTTAAAAATAAAAATAAAATTTCAAGACCATCTTTTGTGCTGACATAGTGCCATTTGGCACTACAGTATATCCTTGGACTGTCATTGACTTGGGAAAAAGGTTCCGTTTGGGAGGTGGATTCGACGGCCAGCGAAGGCCTAGAACCCTCATGTCTCTAATATGGTGAAACCTTATGTGGCTCTTATTTTATTTAAGGCTTATTTGTGAAAAAAATCTAAACTTTTACAATGTTTTGCAATTTGATCCCAATCTTTTAATATTTGTAATTATATCTCAATTTTTAAATTTTTTTGCAATATTAACACATTAATAAATTTAGTCAAAATTATTTTAGAAATTTCTGAGTAGGCAATGAAATGTCATGCCACCAACACAAAGAGTGGACCCCAATAAGCCTTATTGCAAAATATTAATGAATTAATTTATTGGACCAAATTCATTAATGTGTTAATATTATAAAAAAATTAAAAATTGGGACATAATTACAAAAATTAAAATGTTAGGATTAAATTATAAAAAGCTGTAAACGTTTGGATTTTTTTCACAAATAAGCCTTTATTTAATTAGAACTATATGCTAAATTTACAAGCTATATATAATTTGAATTGGTATTGTTTCAATTCTAAATAGTTCAATTAATATGTTGCTGCTTTATTTTCTCTTCTTTCTATTTTCTTCTTCTATAATAGTTCGATATTCTCTCTCTTCTCACTTTAGTGGTTTTGCTAGTGGTTTAGCAGTTTTTAGGGTAATTTTGGCCATTTTTAACTAAAAACCACCCTTTTTTTTTTGTTATTTTCAGTTAAATAATTAATAGTTTGTTTCCATTTAGAGCTTGATCTCTATTTTTTTCATCTATTGTGATAATTTTGTTCTCTTTTAATGAGAGATCTAAGGAGTTAAAAGAAAAATTTGAGTTTTTTAACTACATTCATAGAGAAGAAGAAGAAAACATAATTATTCTTGAGGAAAATCTTGATTTGGCCTACCCAATATTCAAGATCCTCTGCCTAATCTATAAAATGAGTTTTGCCACACCTATTATTTCGCTGAGAACGTTGGAATACTTTTCCGACTTACCAACCGGAGGTCAATTTTCTCCATTTCAAGCTTTTGCCTGCATTATTATCAGTTTACTTGCCCTCTGTATGCGGCACCGAAGTACTGGTGTTAATGTGGTTGCTATTTTTTTTTTCCTTTTATATTATCTTCTTATTTTTCTTAATGATGTATTTTATTATAGTAAGATCTTCTATTATAATTTATACTATCTTGAATTTTATGTTATAAGATCTTGTTATCTTCCTTATACTACCCATTATTAATCAATAAAATATATTTATACTTAATGATAATAATTTTTTTAAAAAAAAAAATAAGTTGCTAATTTTGCAAGATTTTATAACAAAAATTTTACAAAAATACCCTAAAAACACTCCCCATCAACACAAAAAACTTAACTTTTTCTATTAATTACACGTGTGTCTTTTGACGTGGAAAATATTACATCGGTGCCCCATCTTTCGTCAACGCCAAAAATGCCTCTCCTGCTACAGTGTTGTAAGATTTTGATTGCTTGGCTGACCAGTGATGGAGTAGAGCAGACCTGAGGGACGTCATGCTTGGTGGAGGGGAGCTCACTGTCGTGGATCTGTTCGCCGGTGAGGAGGAAGCAATTAGCTCTTTGATGAACTCTGTTCATCAAAAATGCCAAAAACACTTCATTAACATTTGCTGGAAAATTAAAAATGACTACTACTATGGAGATCTCTGTTCTAAACCCTAGTTTAGAATCCCCCAATTATAACACACAAATACCATTAATAATCAACTCCCATAGGCGACTGACCAACCGGGTTTGATCAGATTTAAAAGGGAAAGAAAAAGGTGTTTAAACAAACAGAGCTTTGAATCTATGAAATAGGGAGCAGAGGCGGGCTATTTACCAAATTAAGGTTCAAATTTTGGTTTTTTTTTTTTTTGTGGTTGATTTTAAAAAAATTTCAATTTTGTGGTTTGACTAATTTTTTGACTTTTTTTAAGGGGTCATTTCGCCAGTGGGAGAGGCGAAATGGGCCCTTAGCCTATTTTGGGCCATTTCGCCACTCCCACTGGTGAAATGGCCAAAGCATTTCGCCTGTGAGAGAGGTGAAATGCCTTGATCGAACCGAACTGACCGGTTCGGTCGGTTACCGATCAGGTTCGGTTCGATTTTGGTTTTTAAAAATATATAACTGACTGGTTTGGTTCGATTTCGGTTTGGTTGTATAAAATATCATAATTTTTTTTTGCAATACATGAACAGTAACATGTAAAATTGTACAAAAAGTTACTATTTTACTATTCATCAATTTACTATTCCGACATCCGTTTCCAACACAGCTTAGGTCAAAAAAATTCATGTAATTTTTTCATTCTCGTGGTATTTTTTTCCGAAATTTGAAAATCAAAATCGAACCAAACTAGTCAGTTATATATTTTTAAAAACCAAAATTGAACCGAACCTAATTGGTAACCGACCGAACCAGTCGGTTCGGTCAAGGCATTTCGCCACTCCCACAAGCGAAATGACCCAAAATAGGCTAAGGGGCCATTTCGTCTCTCCCACTGGCGAAATGACCCCTTAAAAAAAGTCAAAAAATTAGTCAAACCACAAAATTGTAATTTTTTTAAAAAAGAACCACAAAAGTTGAAATTTTTTTAAAATCAACCACAAATTTGGAATTTAAGAAATTTGGGATCCTATTTTGGTAAATAGCCCGAGCAGAGGCACAGCTCCCTATCAAAAGAGTGTAATAATAATAACACGGTAATTCCTGGTGCCGTGGGTTGCGATGGTTATAGTGTCGTCGCAACCCGCGGAAATTACTAAAAAAAAAAAAACAGATTTGCCCCCTATATCGTGGGGGCAGATCCATCGCGACATCTAGCCTCTCCCATAATAACAAGATAAAAACACTAAATCTGATTGGGCTATGGCTATGGATTGAGGAAAAATTTTCTTTTCTTCAAATGGTAAGTATGAATTGGGTCATTCTAAATTTAGCTGGTACCCACGCCTAAGCTACCCATTTGTGCAATAGAGATAAAGAGAGAGAAATGGGTTTTTTTTTTTTTTTTTGTTTCTTTATTGACAAAAACAACAGGTAGAGAAAGAAGTGAGAATGCGGTTTCTCTACAGAGGCAAGAGGCAGGAAGCAAGCAAGGAAGGACGTGTTGTTTGGTGCTTTTAGTGGAGAGAATAATAATACTAATTTTTAAAAATTGTTAAAGCTTGCCAACGTGTGGGATTTTTTTTTAATAATAAATAAATAAAAACATAATGATTAGAAAAAGAGCATATAAATATATTGATACATTTTTTTATTATTGTTTATTATATTTATAAAACAATATATTATATAAAAATTTGTCAAAATGTATTTTATGTATTAATAAAAATATATAAATATTATATTTTTACATATAACGAAAACCATTACAAAAGAAAATGTGTCAAAGAATACACTCTAAATATATATGATAATTTGTTTAAATATATACATGAAAACCACTAATTAGTTAATTTATATTATTATTATTATTTGTTTAATTATAAATATTGTCTCATGGCTACTAAGGGTGAGCATCAGCCGGTTCAGTTCAATTCAGTTTAAAAATATCTAAAACTGAATTAAACCAAAATTATTTAGAAGAAAATCGAACCGAGCCGAACTAGTTCGGTTCGGTCAGTTTTTTCGGTTTTTACTTTTTTCATTTTTACAATTTTAAACCAATTTCATTTATATAATTTTACAATATTCTAATAAGATTTATAAGATCTATTAATGCTAATTTTTATATTTATTTTATTTATTTATTTATTTTTTAGAAAATTAAATGAACCGATTCTCTAAAATATATTTAAATATTTTTTGTTAGTATTTTTTTGGTATTAAATAATTTGATTAAAAGTTGTAAGTATTTAAAAACTAATATTATTAATAAAATTTAAAATATTAGTATTAAACCGATCAAACCAAACTATAAGTACATATGAAATTTTAAAATGTATTATAAATTCGATTCGGTTTAATAAAATTAAAAAAACCGAACTGAACTTATTTCAGTTCGGTTCAGTTTAAACAGAATTAGTATATTTTATGATAGAAACCGAACCAGTCGGTTCAGTTATTTTTGCTCAGACCTAATGGCTAGGGGTGAGCATTGGATGGTTTGGTTTAAAATGCCTAAAACTGAACTGAACCGAACCAAACCTATTTCGGTTCAAAATCTAACCGAATCGAACCAGTAGTTGAACAGAACCGAATTGGTTTGGTTTGGTTTGGTTTATTTTTTCGGTTTTAACTTTTTTCATTTTTTACAATTTTAAACCCATTTTAGTTATATAATTTTACAATATTCTAATAAGATTTATAAGATCTATTAATGCTAATTTTTTATATTTTTTATATTTATTATTTTTTTAGAAAATCAAATGAACCGATTCTCTAAAATATATTTAAATATTTTTTGTTAGTGTTTTTTTGGTATTAAATAATTTTATTAAGAGTTTTATGTATTTAGAAACTAATATTATTAATAAAATTTAAAATATTATTACTAAACCAATCAAACCGAACTATAAATACATGTAAAATTTTAAAATGTACTATAAATTCGGTTAGATTTGGTTCGGTTTAATAGATTTTTTACTATAAAAATCGAACCGAACTTATTTGGTTTAGTTCGAATTAAACTGAATTATTATATTATATTATTGAAATTGAATCGAACCAACTGGTTTTTTTTTTTGCTCACGCCTACTCATTGCTACTATGTTAGTAGTTTTGTACATAGTGATTGAAATATAAATTCTAAATGAATTAAATTTAGAATATTTTTTGTTTACTTTTGGTTTATTTTTCGTATAGTTTTAGTTTCCGTATATTTTTAGTTTATTTTCTGTATATGAAAATAATCATATTCAACTTCCTGAAAAATATAAAAAAATCTCATTATATTTTTCAAAATGTTTATATATTCAATGATATTTATTTCTGAATAAAAATAATGTATTATAACTTGAATACAAGAATTAAGTGTCTCTTAATTTTTCAAAAATGTATTTGATATTTCAGTTTCATTCAATTTTTAAATATTTTTAGTTTATTATTTATTTATATTTTGTATATGATATAATTCATATACATAATTAAAGTTTTCTTCTTAAATATATACAGAATTTCTATAAATGATCTCTCTTAAGTACAATATATATTGTATATATCCAAACAATAAAATTGATAATCATACACAAGAAATGAAAACTCCTAAAAAATAAAAATAGTTGAATAGTAAATATATTATAGTATATAATGATTACACCGGAAGCATATAACCTCCATCTGATCGCACCTTCCCGAATGATTCTTCCTATATACATTGCACCAAGGTAATGCGTCTCTTCCCTACATGCCATATCCAGCACCTAATTGTTCTGACAATCTCGCTGGCTGTCTAACCGATGCCTGACTTCCTTAGGATCAGTTTCCACTCCCTAACCTCACATTGCTTTTGGAATAAGGAGAGAATCTCGATCATCGTTCCTCATTCCTTCTTCAGGGTTATCGCGATAACTCAGTGTGAGACCCGCAACACGTGGCCTCAAACTCGTCCAATACGTGTTCCAAATAGAAAGAAAATAAAATTCTTTTAAGAACATAACTACATGCCATGCACCTTCATAGTCATCACACAAATCATATAGATATGCAATGCACAACAACATCAAATCCAACCACAAAACACAAACTTATACGAATGTAGCTTAAAACCGATAGAGTATAAAACTTTATATTAATATATAAAAATAAAGTTGAAAACTTCATTTCCAAACCATTGAAACTCTTTATTTATAAGTCTAGTTTCATTTCCAATTTGAATCACACAATTTGGAAATGTATAAAATTAGTTATGAGATTTTGAACACATAAAGGACATGCATGGCAAATTACAAATCAATATGAGTAGCAAAATATCTAACCATTTTTTACTATTTTAAAGGTAGATTTTGGAAATTATTAAAATATAGAAGTTATAGAACACTCTTTAAAGTTTTCATAGCTTCAAACCACACCTCATTTAGAGTTGTGTAGCTCAAGTTATGGTCAAAATACAAAGACAAAAATGTACAGATTGGGCTCCTCACGAGCGGGTGCTCACGGTCGCGACCAGACCGTGAGGACCCATCTGTAACCAATTTTTTTGAGCCAAAAATGTCTGGGATGCTCACAGGTGCATCCTCACAGTCGCGACTTGATCGTGAGTAGCCCCAGCTTACCCAAACCTCCCTTTTTGCCATTCAAATACACACCAAACCATTCCATACTCAACTACAACTCAAAACAAACCTAAAAACACTTCATAAACATACCAAACATCATCAAATCATTCATCCACACCTAATTCACATTCAACATTGTTCAAAATATATTAACAAGGGCTTTATAACGATACTTTCAAATATATAGCTCATCCAAAACTCCATAAAAATTCCCAACTCAAATGCACATTACATTGCTAGAATGCACAAACTCCTCGTTTCAAATAACATACAATAGTTTGGTAAAAACCCAACTGTATTCATGGACTTATCAAGTCTAAGCTTACATGCACGTTTCATGGTGCAATCTCAACATAAACATTACAAAAATGCAAAATGATGCATGACAAATGGAATTGAAGGATGGTTCACCAAGCACACCTCGGCCTCCGGAAGTCACCAGCCAATCAAGCGTCAAGCTCTTACTAACTATTTCCTGAAAAATAGTTGTAAAGGGCTGGGCTTGCGACTCAATAAGCAATTACTAATATAACAATATATATATCACTTCTCAAGAACTAATTAAGTGATATATATATATATAAGTTCTTAACAATCAAGATTCCCGCACATGCCAATCATATATAGAAGTTATACATTCATAAATTAGGATCAGATATAGCTTATAGCCTTAACTCCAAACATATACCACTTCCCTATAGAAATTATGCTAAACATATATCACAACATATACCAAATATATACCAAGTATATATCAAACATATACTAAGTATATACCAAATATATACCAATTATATACTAATTATATACCAAATATATACCAATTATATACTAATTATATACCAAATATATACCAATAATATACCAATTGTATACCAATAATGTACCAATTATAGACCGAATACATACCAAAACTCAACTTTTATATCAATTATGCAATATCATATTAATCACAAATTCATTCATTATATCACACATCAATTCATTATCACAACCATGTAAAACAACAATCATATAAATCAAATGGAAATACAATTCATTCATTAATAACACTACATAATTTGGTTTCCAAAACTCATCCATTTATATCACACATTATATTTTTGGTATCCGACTGGAACCATCTCACATGCGCATTTCTCACAAATGGTCACATACTAGGACTATTCGCCCGGCTCAGTCCCAGTCTCACAACCTCATATATCCTCACATAAAATTTCGGGTAGCTATTCGCCCGGCTCAGCTTGACCATCTCACATTTCTTCTTTTTCACATATGACCACTACTGGAACTATCCGCCCGGCTCAGTTCTAGATTTCACATCAGTGAAGGCTATCCACTCAGCTCAGCCTCGCTATCACACACTTTTTCTCACCATCTGGGACTATTCCTCACACAGAGATCCCAGATCTATCATCATTTCAATTCTCAATTCACATTTCATAAATTTCACATTCTCATATATACAAAATCACAATTCAACATTTTACCATCCACGTTTTTATTTCATATCATTCCTCAACATCATTCAATAGTCATATAACATTTGCATATTCACATTTCCATATTCATACTTCACTTTCCACCATTTTCAATTAATTCACATTTCAACAAAACAAGTATTTTCTCACATCATTCATTCAAGCCACATACACATATATAATTCACCTTTCAACAACCACTTCTCAATTAATACCACATTTAATCACAATTCCATATATCTTTACAATATATATATATACATATATCATTTTCGTACCACATCATATAATTAACCCCATTTGTTCATAGCACATAATTCTATTATTCAATTAATCCCCCATTTATCTCTTTTACAATCTGTACAAGCCATTTTCTTACCACATTCAATTACCAATCAACATCTTTACAATATACA
>CATIWO010114301.1:0-32134 GCA_949673435.1 Macaranga tanarius | reverse complement strand
TCGTAACATATGAGAAGAAAACTAATAGCACAAATCCCCAATTAATTAATTAGAAACGACTGCTAATTAATCAGAAATGATAGCTAATTGGAAACTGAATTATAATGTAATATTGGAGCTGAAACAAAAGTAATATGCAATAAATTTTATATGGGTTTCAGTAAGGAACAGTTAAGTAATTTTGAGTATTAAGATTGGCAGTTGGTTAGTGTCAAATCTAGATCACGTTTTTGAAATGAAGGCAATTGAAAAGAAAGTTGAGCAGTTTATTTTATTGACAACTTGAATGTAATTTTGAAAAAAAAATGAAATTCTTAAATAATATAGTATTCAGATCAGAGGACATACCTAAACAAAATAAATAAAAATATTAAAAATAATAGAATACATACGCCAATTATATGAATTATATAATTATTTTGAATGTCATGCATAATAGATTACAAAAAAAAATAAAAATATAGACATACTTTAATCTTAGTTTTTGCTTATGGGAAATAAATTGATAAGATAAAGAAAGCATGCCACTGAATACAACATCATATAGTTTGACAATTAAGCACCTATAAACCACGTGAATGCCGATAAAGTTATACATAATTATACTAATTCTATACATTTCAAGTTAAATGAATATCTCCTGCACACAAATGAATCAGAAGTCTGGTTTTGCACCCACAACAGACGATGGTCCATCTAAACTGAATATAGAAAAATTATGTAACTATGAGAGGGACTGATAACACCAATATTGACAGATTCTGAGAAGTTCAAATTAGATAGCTAAAAATGCTCAGTTATCTAGATCAATTATGTATACATTTAGCCAAGGGCAACAAGTAGTTTAGATAGCACTAAGACGTTCAGTTTAGTTCCCATCTAACATTTCCCTAAAAAAATGCAATGCCAGCTATAAATGAACATATATCCAGTATCTACAAAGACCAATTATTAATTGCAATGGACTCACATTGCATTCCACAACGCAGTAGAGAGGCACTTCATTCTTTCCAAGCATACGGTGCATGGTCAACAACTAGATAATCTCCTCTGATATCCTTCACCACTCGAATATCATCATCAAGGTACACAGTATCAAACCTATAAAGTATTCAAAAATAATACTTAACCATATAAAAAAATAGAAAAAGACAACACAAGTAAATAGAAATTAACAAATGAAACTCTGCTACCATTATAATTAATCAATTAATTACAGAGGCAGAATTCCCTTCCATTAAAAAGTAAAAAAAAAATTACAAAATAGAGTAGGCACTTACCAACCCTGTCCAAACGGAGGTAACGGAATCTCCCAGTTTTTCCCTCTTAGAACAGCACTAGTAAATCTGAAGAAGCAAATGAAAATTTAGAAAATTCAATTATGCTTAAAATGAGATGAAAATTTCAAATTATATTTATAAAAAAAGAAATTACCTAAAATTAACTCTTTGAGAAGAAGCAAATTGGATGCTAGACCTAACAAAGAAAACACCGTCGGGCGGGAAAGTGATAACGTTATTGAGAGTCATACTCTCAACATCAATCACCTGCAAAACGTCACCAGCTTTTGTACCGAACAATGGTGCTTTCTCGATAATGAAAAGCTGCTCTTTCTCTGTAGTCCAGAGCAACCGCCACGTTGCGGAAAGCGAAGTACCAGTGGTGACTGTGCCTTTGCCTATCTCAGCCATTGCATCGATGGCTTGGATAATTAAGGTTCGCTTTTCAGAATCATTCTGTGTTTTGAGACCTCGGTCTTGGTCCGAGATAAGAGTGAGGAGATGCTGTTTAGCTGATTGAGATTGAGTTGTGACGGAGGAGCAGGTGGTTTTACAAGCATTGTTGAGGAAGTTGGGTTTAGGAGAGCTTTTTGGTTTCAGAGGAATTGGCAGGAGGAAGCATAATGGCGTCGCCATTGCAAGCGATAATAAAGTCACGGTCCAGTGTCCACGGCCGCAAGCTCTCTGTTTTTTTTTTTTTTAATTATAAATAAATAAACTTAAAAAAAGTGGCGATTAAAAGGCCAGGTTATGATTTTGTATTTGGGCTTTGTTTTGGGCTAGAGTTGTTTTCGCAGCTAAAGTCGAAGAAGCGGTTGCAGGAATAAAACGACATCGTCTCGGTGAAACCTAAAACTACACAGAATATTGCGAGTGTTTTTTCTCCAGCCTTCTTCCCTAGTCTAGAGTAACTCGCAGTGCGTTATTTCATTTCCTTGGGACTTGTAGAAACTAAAAACCCTAACTGTCTGTATCGCTCGCAGATTTCATCGATATTTGCCGTCGCCAAAAGCGTAAATGGCAATCTCCGCACAAACTCCTGATATTCTTGGCGAAAGGCAATCTGGCCAGGATGTTCGTACTCAAAATGGTTAGCTCTCACTCTCTATGCTTGGCCTGCACTTTTAGTTTCTTCTTCCTTATTTAATGTAAGTAATTGCTTTGTTTGCTCGTTTGTTAGTGATGGCGTGTCAAGCTGTAGCCAACATTGTCAAATCTTCACTCGGTCCTGTTGGTCTCGATAAGGTATTTTCCCTTTTTTTTTTTACTGTGCTGGTTGAATGTCATTGAAACGGTATACTAGCGACCTTTGCCTGCTTGGAGCCAATGGTCATTTTGCACCATGTTAACTCCAATCTGATAATTGAATCTCTGAGTCTTGATTTTACCTTTTATTTTTTATGTTATTTATGATTTATTTATTGCAGATGTTGGTAGATGATATTGGTGATGTAACAATTACCAATGACGGTGCCACAATTCTTAAAATGTTAGAAGTGGAGCATCCAGCTGCCAAGGTGGATGTGTTTTCATTGTCTTTTCTTTTTTAATGCCTCTGTTATAGCAATGAGTCCCTGCTTTATCTAACTAACTAATGATTATTCACTTTTCGTGTTGACATATGTAGGTGCTTGTGGAGTTGGCTGAGCTTCAGGATAAAGAAGTTGGAGATGGAACAACTTCAGTTGTTATTGTTGCTGCAGAGTTGCTTAAGGTAATTGCAGCTGATGCCATTTCATCCCTTGGATTATTTTATTAAAATCCATTGCTTCCCAACACACCCCCCCCCCCCCCCCCCACACACACACACAGATGAATATTAGAAGCTTCATGATGTTCTGATGGAATTTTAATTTTTGCAGAGAGCAAATGATTTGGTTAGAAATAAGATTCACCCAACATCAATAATTAGTGGATACAGAGTGAGTTTTGTTCTTCTTTTATTTCCCCACATGTTATATATTTTCTACCAAGTGCATATATATGTCAGTCAAATACTGGCATGTCTTGTAACTGATTTTTGTCCTAATTGATTCATTTCCTTATACTGCTCTTGCTTATCAACAGCTTGCTATGAGGGAAGCATGTAAATATGTTGACGAAAAATTAGCAGTGAAGGTAAATCTCATTCCACTCTGTTGTTGATTAAGTAATTTAACATGGATTGCCTTTGAAAGCTATTACAATACTATAATAAAACAGCATTACTGCTTATTCTGTGGCTAGAGGCAAAGATACACACTCGTAAAAATGATGAGTTTATAGAAGTTCCAAGTGGTGCTTAAGGGATTGGTCTAAATTTTGATGACTGTACTACAGTAATGCATTATCTAGTCTGTTCAGGATATTCTGTAATTATGAACTAATCTTACTGATTATCACAGGTTGAAAAACTTGGAAAGGATTCTCTAGTAAACTGTGCCAAGACAAGCATGTCCTCAAAGTTGATTGCTGGGGACAGCGATTTCTTTGCTAGCCTGGTACGCATATCATTTTCCAATGAGTATTCCAAGTTTTATTGTCCTGATAGGACTAATGTGTTGGTTTTAACTTGTATGTATTTATGAGTCGAAAAAGGACAAAATCACTATATCTTTCTGTCTGAAATCAGTGGCATGAGTCGAGCAATCTAGGTTCCAGACACTTGCATGACGTCTTGAGTCTGAACTTTTTGAAAAAAAAAAAAAAAATGTCTTTGACTGAGCTAAGCTTTTTTGGTATCTCCATCCCAATCTATTCTTCTATCAGTGTTAATTTCACTTCTTTATTTTTTTGGTTTTCAGCTTTTTTCGTTTTCCGTTTATGATTGGTTTCTTGATGAAAATGTATGAAGAATTTTCAGTTTGCATTACCATACATTTTTTTTTTGGAACAATTTGATTTGCTTATGAATGATTATATGCCTTCTATTGGCATTTTTATTTAACTAGGCTTTTTGTTGTAGCTTCTAGACAGGGGGACTTTCATACTTGTGTTTGTTTGCTAATTAATGTGATGAATATCTTCATAGGTTGTAGATGCTGTACAAGCAGTCAAGATGACCAATGCACGAGGAGAAATCAAGTATCCGATAAAGGTTATAATTACTTTGCTTCAATATAGTGCCTATGAAAGTTTCTTGTGCCTGCTTATGTAAAAGAAATTGCCGAAACTTTGCATATTACTGATCTCTGTTTTGAGCTTTCTGTTTCATAACAGTTCAATTGACCAGTAGGTTGATGTTTTATTAAATAGCATGGCCTCTCTTGTACGTTGATGATTCTAATGCGCTAGTTAGTTGCTTGATCTTCCAGAGTATCAATATCTTGAAAGCTCATGGACAAAGTGCAAGAGATAGCTACCTATTGAATGGCTATGCTCTGAATACTGGCCGTGCTGCCCAAGGCATGCCTACAAGAGTTGCACCTGCTAGAATTGCATGTCTTGACTTCAATCTTCAGAAAACAAAGATGCAACTAGGTGTACAAATTTTAGTCACTGATCCCAGGGAGCTTGAGAAAATTCGTCAAAGGTAAGTTTACGGCAGGCCTGAATTCCTTTGAAAATTTATGTGCTAAATAGTAGATTATATTGCCTCTGACATTTTGATAGTATGTTCTTTTGTTCATGAATTTTATGCAATAATGATAGTAGCTATAAGTTTATCGTACTTCGGAAGTAAATGAAGCTGTAGAATCTCATGTCACTCACCATGCTGCACATTTCCTCATTCACAATCTTCTTTTGTTACCTTTTTTGTTATGCTTCACCTTTGATTAATTTCTTGTTGTGGCTTTGATGATAAAAATTCTTGTGCCTTTGCAGAGAAGCTGATATGACCAAGGAACGTATTGAAAAACTCTTGAAAGCTGGTGCTAATGTTGTTTTAACAACAAAAGGAATTGATGACATGGCTCTCAAGGTTAGCCTCTTTTGTATATGTTTCAATCTGCTTCCAACCTTGCTCTTGCAGTATGCATTTACTATCATTCAACTGATTTTTGTAACTATGTGACTTTGTTTGCATGACTATTGGTTTACAGTGGTTTGGTAGCATGTTCCAGTTAGTGTGCTATACCATTTTGGTGGCTTAAACCATGGTGGCAATGGTTATTGGTTTAATCCTGCTTATGTATATTAACATTTTAAGTATGATTTTTGGAGTTTGAATTGTAGCATTTGATATGGGTTTAAGATGTAAAAATGCTTGCTAACAACAATGCCCATTCAATGGGGTAAAAACAAATATTAGCTGAGTAATGTGTGGGTTGTAGGGACTGTCTTTCTATTTGCACTTATTAGTTGAAGCTGACATGAACTGCTTTGATTTGCTATGTGTGCCCTATTCAATAATTATATCAATCTATCAATTCCTTGTGTAGCAACTGAGAACTTGATGTCTGTAATGCTGTTTTTTTTTTCTCTTTTATTCATATTACGTTGCTTTTATTTCAGTACTTTGTGGAGGCTGGGGCTATTGCTGTGAGACGCATTCGAAAAGAAGATATGCGTCATGTTGCCAAGGCCACTGGTGCTACAATGGTAATTCTTCTCTTTCTTTAGTGATTATGGTAATCATCACTCCTTTTTATGCAAGCATATTAGCTGTTATGCTTCAAGGGGGAAGGTTAAACGTGCAGCTCAGTTTGTGTTACAAGATGAAATTCTGATATGTTTTGATACCTACTGATTACATTCTCTGAAATTCTGATATGTTTTGAATCTGAAATTTCAAAGTGATGCTACCTATACATATTCATTGATTAATACAATTGGTGTTCCCATTTCAATTGGGTCTGTAATTTTTTCTATATTCTGTATTTTCTTGCACATTGCTTCCAACTACTTTCTATTAGTATGTTAAGTTGTTAATTGCATACTCTCTTTTGGTGATCATGTAGGTTTCAACTTTTGCTGATATGGAGGGGGAAGAAACATTTGATTCATCACTTCTTGGATATGCTGACGAGGTTGCAGAAGAGCGCATTGCTGATGATGATGTGATTATGATAAAGGGGACAAAATCTACAAGTGCGGTGTGTGATTTACTATCTATAAAATTATTGCATTTTAACTGTTCTGGTACTAGACATTCATACTGGTTCCCTAGAGTCCTTCACCATGCTTAAAAGGTCAAGATAATGAGAGTTGGTAGACCACATTTTTCCATGTTTAGCTTGGACATAATGGTCGTAAGGTACCAGTGGCCTTGATTATAACCTTCATTTGTCTGATTGATTATTTTATGTGTAGGTTTCCTTAATCCTTAGAGGTGCAAATGACTATATGCTGGACGAGATGGAGAGAGCTCTGCATGATGCTTTATCTATTGTTAAAAGGACCCTTGAATCTAACACGGTAATTTTGATACCTACTGATTACATTCTCTGCATTATGTTTTTTCAGATCTTAAAATCCAACCTGCTTTGAGAAATTGAATTTTAGAATGCTGCCTTAACTGGAGCTTTATGCTAGAGGTGTGTTGGTCATAGAGTAGTTATAAATTTTTATGTGGGACATATAAGCTCTCTATATGCGTTTTTATCCTGTCCCAGGATTGATAATGTTCCTGCCACCTTATGTCAAAGTACGCAAAACAACCAGGTTAATGGTATCACAGGCTGAAACGGGGAGTAATGGACCTCAACCCAACACATAAGTTATAACACCATACTCCTTAATGGCCAGAAATGCGTGGTGATATGTGGCCCATAGTTAATAGAATTATGAGATTTGGCTCGCGAATTGTGTTATTTGAATCAAGTCGCATATTAAATGAGTTGACTCTGAGGGTGAATTGGAAACCAGCGAGAATTGGACATGAATCGCATATATATTATTCTTAATTGATGATATTAGTTGTGAATGTATCCTATGATTGATTCTTGATTTACCAAATGGAGATTTCCATTCTCGTTTCAAATCTCGGTTTGACAACTATGATGTGGCCCATTGCAGTTATAGTGGTCTTCAATGAAGAGTAAAAAATTACATCTAGAAGTTGGTTCTTAGCTATCCCTTTTGTTTTATATGGGATGACAAAAACTTGTCAGTGATGTTGTTTTGATGGTAAAAATACACTATGCGAGTACTTTAATACAACATGATGGTCCAAATTTTGTTCATTACTCATTTCTGTCATTTGTGTGTATTATAGGTGGTAGCAGGTGGAGGGGCAGTTGAGTCTGCCTTATCTGTGTATTTGGAATATCTTGCTACAACTTTAGGATCTCGAGAGCAGTTAGCAATTGCAGAGTTTGCTGAATCTTTGCTAATCATACCAAAGGTTTAGTATACAAATGAGGCACAACATATGAGATTTTTCCTCTGCCTCCATATGAAGCATTTGATGCAGACAGTAATGATGTGTATCTGGCGCAGGTGCTTGCTGTCAACGCTGCCAAGGATGCCACCGAGTTGGTTGCAAAACTGCGGGCTTACCATCACACTGCACAAACAAAGGCTGATAAGAAACATTTGTCAAGGTATTATGTTTTATATTGACAATATTCTATTCAGAAAGATGTCATGTATGTGTGTAATATCCTCGACCAATTGCATTTTGTCTCGCAGATGGCTTTCCTATTGAATAAAAAATGCTATATTCACTTGTATCTTTTATTAGAAACAGATATATTGTCGCAAAAAAAAAAACATTTAAAGAAAGAAAACAAATCTTCCTCCTTTCACTTTTCTTTGCAAATTGGAGTCTCACACTTTATATTTGGCTTCCACTTAAATGTTGCAGCATGGGGCTAGATCTTTCAAAGGGAACCATTCGCAACAACTTAGAAGCTGGAGTCATCGAGCCTGCAATGAGCAAAGTGAAGATAATTCAGGTACGGTTGAAAACACAAATAATGTAATATATGGAATCCCTCAAGCAGTCAATGCTGAGTAATTTCTTCTTTGCCAGTTTGCCACAGAAGCAGCCATAACTATTCTCCGGATTGATGATATGATCAAGCTTATTAAAGATGAAAGTCAAAATGATCAAGAGTAGGGTTAGTCTGGGATTCTTCTTTTCTATTTTTTTGTGTCTTTATCTCTGGCGAGAAGGGGGACGTTCATTGTTGATGGTGTTGAAGAGTCTGGTTTTGGGTTGGTTTTTTGTTGTGCCCTTGAATGTAACATTGTACGTCTTCTAGAACCACCTGCATGGAAAACACAAGTGTGATTCATGTTTCCATATTATTGATATGGTCGTAGGGATTTGCGACTTTGTAAGATGAAGTGCACTAACCTGCTTCCTGACAACTAGCAAGAACCTAGTGTGCTTCTGCCATTTTTGTCAATTTCATTCTGTGTGTTCTCCTTCAGGGGTTTGGTAGATTTGAGTTTAATCAGGTAATTGTTATGGATCTTTATAATTGGCGTAGAAATCATATTCTTGATCTCGTAGTTTCTTCAGCATAATTCCTTTGGTGAATGATCAAATGAGCGGGTCGATAAATTTTGGCCGGTTAACATGATACAGTTAGGTCCTCGTCTGTCGAACAATGATCTGTGTCTAAGTAAATCTGGAGATTTTCTATGAACGAATTTTCTTCCGTCCGTAAGGGTAAAAAAAATTTTAGCAGCGTGGAGGCATGTGACCTTTCATATGGGCTCGTGTATTGTACGGATGCACGTGACCTCCTTGCTTTTTCTTCGTTAGTTAGCTGCAAATTCTTAAACCCGAAAATCGATCAATGAACTAGATATTGCTAGATTCTCGGAAAGTATTATGAGGGGCGTCATTGTTAAATCTGACAAAGGACGAGGCTTGTCCAGTTGTCCCCATTCATTATGCCATAATCTTGATTTTAAGGGAGAAAAACGAACCGTGCCAATAAATTTAGACTGGCATAAAACAAATATTATCTCTGACAAGTTTCAATCAACAGAACCATGGATGGCGAAAAATGCTATAAAACTTAAAACACAAAGACACGCAAGAAAGTGACTCCTTGTGACCATCTCAATATAACACAATAAATAGAGCAATAAATGAAGTTTTGTGGATTCCACCGCTATTTAAAAATAAAAATTATATGGATATGTGAAAATTTCAAATTCTTGTCAATTTTATAATTGACTATACTGATATAATTACATAAATACATTTCATTTGCATTAAAAAATATATCACATATGGGTGAATCGCTTCCTGTTGTTTTACTTGTAATCTAAGTTACATTGTGTAATCGACACACTGTAAAAAGTATTTTTCTAGGTCTATTTTACAATGCAGTTGCATTGTATTTGTCTCACTTGTAATGTGCCACTTACTGTCATCCAATTTTCACGTTAGTTGGGCCCAGTGTCCATGTTCACTGACACTACCCATTTAATAGGGTGGCCGCCCATGGATTGAAAATTGGTCATGCTCATAATTCTGTGGCAAACTATGTTAAATAACCAAATTATAGTTGCTCATAGTTTAGCATGGAGAGTTTTTGTATACAAATTAAAGTATGAGGCTTCAAGTTGAGACATAGTTGTAATTGGTTAGGGAAAGGTGGACTAATTTACTTAATTAATTGATTTGATATGTATAAGAAAGATAAGCTAACAATGTTTTAGGAGCACATGATCATTCACGTGCAATGCCTTAGCCTCGGGATCATCTTCTCATATCACGTGATTCAAGGTATCTTCCACCTCGGCGCGTTTAATCGCATGAAAAGATTAGTATAATAATAACAATAATACATACTTAATTTTCAAACACTCTAATGAATACTTGTGATAGGGAACATGTATATGGTAGCTAATTATTAAAGCAATTAATCGTGCGTGCAACTAAAATTAGGAAAAATTACAGTTGCAAAATATGTAATTGTAATGGCCTCCATTAATCCAAAAGCCACTGCTTTACTTCATAAAAATTCATAATAAGAATTAGAGCTTTTATGTATAGAATTAGAATGTGTCATGTCAATTAAAAAAAAGCAAAGCAACTGATAGGTAAAGCGCACCGTACGGTCTGGTACTTTTAACAACTTTTTTATGTTTTTAGTATAGCCGAGCCGACCTCTCTACTCCTTCTTCAAGCTGTATCTTTAATCTTTAATCTTTAATCTTTAATCTTTTTACTTAACATAACATGTGCCTTTCCTCTCTTTTATCTTTTAATCTTTATTTTATTTTTTAGAGCCAGCTGGATCCAGTTGTAACCATATATAGTTTACAAAACTAGTAATGGATGGCGTCAGGGACAGATTGATAATATAATAACCCAACGTAACGGAGCAAGTGGTGGCGTCAGGGATAGATTGATAATTAAAAAATCATAAATTACTATTTATCCCTTCTGTTTTACCATATTATACTATATCATCCATAATATTTTAAAAATATATTTATTCTTTTTTTTATTATGTAATATTATAGTATTTACCTCTTTCATCAGTTTTTTCGTTAAAATTATCGCTAACTAATATAAAATTACTAAAATAACTTTTAGCATTAAACTTAATTACTATTTACCTCTTTATTTAACTCTATTATACTATTTACCCCTCAATATTGAAAGTTATATTTTTCATCATAATACTATTTTTTATCAATATTTATATTAAAACTATTATAAATTAATTATAAAATTATGATTATACTATTTAATAAAATAAAAATACCTAATTTTAACTTTAATTACTCAATTTTTTTAATAATTGCTAATTAATTATTTTTAATCTTAAATATCTTCATTTAAATATTAATTTGAAATATTTATGTTGCATAAAAAATTTAATCAAGTATAAATACTTTTTGAGTTTCAAATTTTATTTTTTTTATTTGAATTGTTAGTTTAATCTATTAGTTTATTGATTAAATTAATTAAAATTATTTCTATTTATGATTGAACCACCTTTTAAAATTACATGTTATTTTAGCTATTTATGCATATTTTACAATAACTTTAATAAAAATTTTGATAGAAAGAGTAAAAATATAATAGTGAAAAAAATAAAAATAAAAATAAAAATTTTAGAGAGTAAGTAGTATAATATGATAAAATAGATGGGGTAAACATTAATTGTTTCTAAATTAACTATATTCCATTTGAGAGTATAATTATCATTGCATGTCAATCAACGGTAATTTTAACATAAATATTGATAAAATGAGAAAATAATTTAATATTATAAAAAGAAATGATCAACAAATATATTTTAAAAATGTCAATGATAAAGTAGTAAAATATGATAAAATTGATGGGTAATTTGTAATTTACCCTTAAAAAACAAAAAAGGAAATAATAACCCAACGTAACGGCGTTACGTCCGTATCCTTCCTCTTCTCGCACTGTTTTTATGTGTTTGCCGTTACGGGATACATATGTTTTGGTAACGAGGCGTGGTGGTCTCCGCTGAAGCTGCCACACGCTTTTTTTTTTTTGTCTCATCTAATGCTTGTTATATTTTTCTGTTTTTCTTTAATAATAAAAGTCAACCAAACGAAGACAAATTTCATAGCATGGGCTTTGCCTTTTTTTCAATTTATTTTAATTATTTTTTTATTAATTTCAAGTCCATTAAATACATTTTTTTTTAACTTACAACCAATTATAATTATTAATTATATGAATTATTCATTATACATAATAAATAATAATATCTACCTTGGTTGATATATAGAAAGATATCTTAACTATAATATATTAATTATATATGCGGTAAAATTAAATATACATAGCTAGATGCTCAAAAGATGATTTACATATTAGATATTAATATCTTCTTTTTATAATATGATGGTGTTATTTTTGTGACTAGGTAGGGAATTGTTTTGCCGACACATGAAGCTATGGTTCATTCCAGCTATATTATGTACTCTACTTCATTATGAATGATAAATAATAGAGCAGTAGACTATAGCATGAAGCAACGAGATGCTCAGTGGAGTGAATGCAGGTAAACGCAATGATTCATTAGCGATGAGGTAAAAAAAAATTTTAAGGGGGCATTGCATTATTAATTTCGATCCCCTGAAAATATTTTTCCTAGTTTATCGTTCTAATTCTTTTAATTTATTTGTTAGTTTTTGGCCCTTATAACGGTGAAATATAGAGCGTGTCAAATAATTTAATGTTCACAAATTTTGGGGATCTGACTTCTATTAGAGATTTTACACAAGTTGATGAGTCTAAATTTATTTGGGTTTCTAAACTAGTTTGCAAATTGTGAATAGTAAAAATTAATACTAATAATGTAAATACAAAAAGTAAAAGCTGAAAGTTAAAACAAACTATAACGGGAAACTAGATAATTATAAAAAAAAACCAGGAAACTCAATTGAAATAAACAATAAAGTAGTTTTTATCAACAGTGTTTTATTGAATATGAACATAAATATATATAAAAAAAAAATTAAATCGAAGATTTATTGTTGAAACATTGTGTTTTGAGTTATTTGTGGAGTGTTGTTTAGAATTGATCGTGATTTCCTTTTGCATGAAAAAAAAAACTCCATTTATCAATTTTTTGTAATAATTGCTCCTTAGTTTATCATTATACACGTTTCCACTAAACATATGTTCTCTTACTAGATAGCTTCACTTCTTTACTTTTCACGTTTCTTCACTTATACTCCACTTAGCAGTTGCTCCCTCACTAAATATCTCCACTAAGTAACGGTTCCTAAACTTCACTTGCTCCATTATTCACGTAATTTGTTTCTCAATCATGCAGCGACTCCTTATATAATTGTCCACTATTCCATTAACTCTTCACATTTTTTCTTCAATTTATCTATTTAGTAATAAATATCCCACTAGAGTTCCATTAAGTTACGTTCCTACCTCCTTCTAATAATTGTCTATCCATCCACTATATCATTATTTTTTATTATTTCAACTGAAATTAATTAATTAATTATTTATTT
Source organism: Macaranga tanarius (assembly GCA_949673435.1). NCBI lineage: Eukaryota > Viridiplantae > Streptophyta > Magnoliopsida > Malpighiales > Euphorbiaceae > Macaranga > Macaranga tanarius. The sequence goes on along the minus strand of CATIWO010114301.1, from coordinate 19,007 downwards.
TGATTCTATATCACATGTGATTATGGATTTCAAGCAAATCAGAATTATGTGAAACAACTATACATGATTTTCATGCCCTGAATGCAATAAAAGCACTAAATATGACTTATAAAGATTTTGATATTTTTTTTTTATAATTGGAGTGTATTATTTCCTAGACTTATACATAAATATGTTGATACAAAATAAGATGGAGTAAATTATAGTGCGTTTTTATTTAATGCAGCAGAAAAATATAAAGAATTTTTTTGGGTACGCAGCTTTCTTTATCCCAGGTCAATCCTTTTGCACATAGAAATGTCCATTGAATCAATGGTTTAAGCAAAAGATCATGACGCTTTATGAAAGTCGAGCCTGTCTTCTCGTGTAGTAATTATGGTCAGCTCATAAACTTGGCTTCCTGAAGAACAAGTGAACAACCATCCTTTACCTATTAATTTCACATGTAGCTTGATATGGCAGATATATATACACTGAAAAATATTTAAATTGAAATAATAATAAATAATTATTTTTATAATGAAGAATAAATACATGTATGCTTTAATCCTATGGTAATGGCAATTATTATATGCTATGATCATACCATATCTATTATAGCTTCCTCACCCTAACTAATAATATCAACTATAATGGCAAAATTAAAAGTGTAACAATAATGTCATTAGAATTATGATGAGATTTAAATTTAGAGTGATTTATGCTCAAAAAAAAATAAATTAGAGTGATGGTTTAATTTCAAAATTAAAATGATTTTAATTTAAATTAATTTTCAAAATAAAAATCTATAAAAATAACGCAACAGAAAAGTAAGATTTGGACATCATCTAAGAATAATCACTCTAAAATGTAAAATAATTAATTAGAAATTTAAGTCATATATCTTATATTATTTTTGAAAAAAAATTACTAGATCACTACACTAATAAAAATTTTCAAATTTGATTGAATTCAAAAGATTTATACCTTATATAAAAAAAATTGAAGTCACTGCACCTAATGATTAAATGTGTGATATAAAAATGAGAGATTATTACCTATATCGAGTGTATTACATATAATGGTACGATTTAAAATACATTATTTTACATTTAATTAATAAAAAAATAAATATTTTTATTTTTTAAATTATACTATTAAATACAATACGTTCAGTAGGTAAGAATTTTTATATAAATATATGTATTTTAGCCACCGGCATAGGTAAAAATATTCCAAAATTTTAAAAATATATATATTTTTCATTTTAATACAACACATGCTGTGTTTATGCAAGTCGAGCATGATAAAATTTAGGATTGCAAAAACACCCATACTAGTACAGAAGTAGAGCATGTGGAGCCATGTGTCCATGATTGCATTAACAACTCCATGCACTTGACCGTTCCAGCATCACCTATTTATTTATTTATTTATTTATTTTTATTAAAATTTGCTGCATTAGCCTTTTGCTTGCTTAAATTATCTTCCGCACAGAGCAGTGCAGCTTACAAGCAAAGCTTTCAGTCTCTGCAGCAACCACTTCCCTTCCCTGCTCACTCAGTCACTACAACAGCTCCTTTGCACCTTCCTCTGCCCTGCCTCCCTTCATATATGGATATTTACACACAGGACTACTTCCGCATTGACGATCTTCTTGATTTCTCCAACGACGATCTCTTCTCCTCCCCCTCCACCTGCACCTCCTCCTCCTCCTCCTCCTCCACCGCCGCCAATCGCCACCATTTTCCACCTCAAAACCCTTCTATTCACGACTTCACCGGCCCCTCCTCCGCTCCTTTCTTTAATCCTGTCCTCTCTTCTACTACTGACATCACCGATCACCTCTTCGTTCCTGTACGTCTCCATCCCTAACTCTTTAACTAATTGCATCATTTTTTTTTTTACTGATTTTTTTAATGGTTTTGTGTAGAGTGATGATGTAGCTGAGCTGGAGTGGCTATCACAATTCGTAGACGACTCCTTCGTCGACTTCCCGCCCAACTCACTCACCGGAACCATCAATGTCCGATCCGACACGTCATTTTCAGGCAAAGCAGCACGTAGCAAACGCTCAAAAGCAGCCGCCACAGCTAATAACAGCGCTGCTAGTACAGCCTGGACATCATCTCCGGAAATAGCTGCCATCGGAAAATCGAAGTCAAAGAAAGAAACAAATAGTAGAGCGTCGTCACCGAAGACTGAAGGAGGAATTAGGAGGTGCACTCACTGTGCTTCGGAGAAGACTCCACAGTGGCGCACTGGTCCGCTTGGTCCCAAAACACTGTGTAATGCGTGTGGAGTAAGATATAAATCAGGTCGGTTGGTGCCTGAATATAGACCGGCTGCTAGCCCGACGTTTGTGCTGACTCACCACTCAAATTCACACCGTAAGGTTTTGGAGCTCCGTAGGCAGAAGGAGATGATGTTGAGGCAACTGCAAGAGGAGCAGCGCATTTGTCACCATCACCACCAGCAGCACGATTTTGAAGTCTGCTGATGCATATTTAATCAGTTGTTAATCGGATATTAATTACTTTGGGTTTATGTTATCAATTTTAACATCCTTTAATTACTTTATTTTTAACTAATAATTTTTTTAAAAAAATAAAATTTCAAGTTCAACTACCGTTTCGATGTGTTTGTAACACTTGTTGAAGAAAATTTTTTGAAAGTATATGCATGAATGCGTGTGTGTGAGAGATGTGTGAGCGCAACGCTAGCTTGTGACCTGAGAAAGGGACTTTCCACGTGATGAACTGGCAGCAGATGAGATGAGGCTATAGGCGAATATTCGTTCGCTTAAAGAAATAAAAAAAGGGGTTATGGTATGGACCTTCTTGGTCACATGGAAACTGAGGAAGAGAGAAGGACGATGGTGTTTGGTGTGAAGAAATTAATGAAGCATTTTTGAAAGGGGAAGAACGATTGGAGGATGGAAGAATAATAGCTCACAGTTCAGTTGAAAACATCAGAGATTGGATGGTGATTGATCAGTGGTGATCTAGCGATATGAAGCCCAAATTTATATGCTTATAATGAAGTCAAGTTTTGGGCCAATTGCCTATTGTATATGGGTCCGAAAATGATGAAGTAATTTTTGGAAGATAACCTGATGTGGTGGTCGGGGTGATTATTACCGAGATTTCATGCACATGTTCTGAAGATCAGATAACAATCCATCCACATGATCACGTTCAAAAACCATCCAGCATTTTTCTTATATTCTCAATTTGGAAAATGGACCGAAGTGTCTGTATTCAGGTCCATTGTAATCAAATTTGTAGTTATTGGATTGAAGAATTTGTTGCGACATTGCTACTGGGCCTCCGTTTTTGTAATTTGAGACCCAGGCATGAATCTGACCCCACTAACCGAAGTGTTAAATTGCAATGCATTAACCGTACAATTTCCTATATGTAATGAATTACAGCGTTAAAGAAATGCCTGCAAATCAAATTAGAGTCAAGGTGGGACATTCAGCTTCACTGCTAAAGTAAAGTCATAGAGTATATAACAAGAAAAGAACTTCAGAATTAATTTTATGCACATTTTCAGCAAAGACTGGGGCAGTAAGTCAAAGACTTTGAGATGCGCACAGCAGAAAATTTCCGCAATTAGCAAGTTGACTTATCCATATATTTAACTGTTCAAGGTCGTCATCCACCTTTTGTAACTCTACTTATTCATTAAATGTATAGACAATTAATTCTTCGCCGATGAACAAGTATTTGTCTAACAATACATGGATTGGTGTGTATTCACTTCTAAAAAAGTCAAAACCAAAACTTGGCACTCTGATGAGAGAAGTAATCTCTTACATGATAGCCATGCAATTCTGATTTTAAATCTCCAGCATGTATTCCACAATGGCACATGAGCAAAGCACTTTCTCAGACTGAGATTCCATAGTTATTAATTTTTGTAACCTCCTTAGTTAAGGCATTCCTTTCTCGCTTTGCCTCGGTAGCAAGGCTGGAGACCTGCCAGTCAAATTGTCCCCCATAAGTGAAGTTATCAATAATAGCACACAAATACCATATATCATCCATGTTTGTGGTTCAGCACGTATCCTTGTATAAGAGTGCCAACCAATTTGTGAAACAACTGGTGCAGGTGTGTGCAAGCACTGGACTATGAACATAAAAATAATAGCAGAACTAGAGCTCTACCCATGCCTAACTATATTAAGCCATTGACTAATGAAATAGAGACAAAACAAATCTACATGTTTCCTTCCCCTGGCTAACAAAAAAAACATTGAGAGTAGATCAGGAGGTCTGGAAAATATAATGCAGGCATGCGAATTGAATGTATTTTCCAGAATCCATTCCAGGCTCAATTTGACTATACCCAATTTTTAATTATGTTTGAGGAAAAAGGACTATGAAAGTGCCCGCATGTTCAGAATAAAAACAGTCCCAAGCCCTTGCAGGTTTAGATCTCATCAATCAGGAAAGATGCCCCAGTTTTACAGACTTCTTAGCTGGAATTGTTTGGATGAAAAAGTCTAGTACTGTAATTTTTCATATTCCTACTCCGTCAATAAAGTTCATGTCCACTACATTGCCATAAAAAAGATCACCAAGTATATCTAACTTTAATGCATCTGTCTACCACAATAAGCCCAAAATTCACGTTCACATAAATTTTTGTAAAATTTTTCATTCACAGCAATTTAGGATAAAGCTTCTTGCCTTTTAACCAAAGTTTCTTTGTTTTTTGGGCCAAAAGAAAAAATAAGCCATGATTAAAGCACATATATATGCCAATAAGGCAGTAAGTATGTTTCCAATACCATGCTCCAAACTTGAATAGAATATCTGCTAAACTCAAAAGACTTACTTGTGACCGGAATCTAGATGCTTCTCGGCTAGGCAGTTCCCGAAGTATATCCTTCAGGCCTGACGTGACAGAAATAGTTCCAGTGAGTACCAGTATTATGTTTTGTATAGTCCAACCTGCTCAAGTTAACAACAAACGAGAAATAGTAATTGCATACCTGCTGCTTGTCTTTCAATCTTATAAGTAGAGCTAATCACACCTTGAATCTGCTTTCCTGCTTGTCTACATCCAAAGAGAAACTATTTTGAACAGGAAAATCAACAAGCAAAAGTTGCACATCCTTTATTCTGAAATGACAAACCTGAGTTTTGTCCTCCCACGAATCAACTCCCCTTCAGCTGAAGATGCCCTCTTCTGAAAAACAATAATCATATGTGATCGTTTGCATCACAAGGAAATGTTGATTGAAAATAATCATTTGATGGAATACAAATTGATAATGCATGATTTAAAAATTAAATGGACTACAAAAGTTTTGATGCCATGCCGCAGCAAGCTTAATGGCACTGGATATTGAATTACTTTCTTCTATCAGTTAGCCTTTGTCAATATGAAATGCTTTTTTTTTAATCTCTTGCTTTCAGGAAGCAGGTATTTGGGAAGGATTTTGACACATTAATAATCATGGTCTTCAACAGATCTCAAGAGAATATCTAGTTTCTGCCTCTACCAACAAACAAAGTAATAAGAAAGCCTTTCAGATGTAGTCTTAGCATAACTAAATCATTGACCAAAATGACTAAAGAATTAAAGATACCTCCAACTTCTCACTTTCAGCCCTCAAGAGACTAATTGACTGCCGCAATTCCTTTACTTTAGCATCTGCTTTGGAAAGTAAGGCCTGCAGCCAGAAAGAGCAGCTGAAGTTCAAATTTTCTTGAATACGTAACTTCATACTTAGCATGACAATTATGCAATATGCACATTAATGCCCTGGGAAATCACAAAACAAAAGATATATGTGCATACATCCCAGAGTTGAATTCACCCCCACAAATCAATATGCTGGAACTATGAATTGTGAACATAAACGAGCATCTATAAGTACATACATTATTCAAAAGATGTGTTTGTTGTAAACTACTGTCAGCAAGTATTTTAGCTCACCTCTTCACTCACAAAAAGACGCAAGGTATTGTAGTGTAAAAAGCGTCTCGGCCCTGCGAATCACCAACCGAATGCATAAGAACCTGAGATTAAATACAACTAATTCATCATAATAGATGCACATTACACATAAGACCATACTTTTAAATAGCACAAATCCCAAACCAACAGCAACACTGCCTGTAATCAGCGGATGTGAAGCTGCAACATTAATACCATCTGCAATAAACATGAAAAAAAATACAAACATCAATAAGTAATCACAAAAATGGAACAAAACAACAAACACATTATGATGCTAAAGAGATGTACCTTTAACCTTTCCAAATATCATATCCTCATAAACGCTAAGCTCAGACTTCACATCTCCCAAAGAATCCTAACAATTGAAACGTAATCTAAGAGCCATCAACGTATTGTGCGTTTTGTGTATATATATATAAATAGGAATATGCTTTTGATGAGCTTACAATGGTTTGATTGAAATGAGCAGAAGAAGTGGAACGAATCTCTGAAAAACGAGATCTAAGGGCTTTAGTGGCGTCATTCATTGTCGCTTCGATTGTCTTTTGATAAGTAAGACCTTGTTGAACTGCGTAATCGATCCATGGAGTGACTTCTTCTATGGTTTTGTATTTGATCGTATTAGCGAAGTCGCTGGGTTGCGGTGCGCTTGGCTTCTCCTCTGATGGTGGTGATGATTCTTCTGCAACTGTCGCCATTTTGATGGTCGGTTCTGTTCGATCAATGGAGCTTTCAGGCTTCTTTCGCCTCTTTGCAATTTTCTTTGGGTGTTTTAAGTGAACCGATTCACGTCTTTGATCCGACTACAACTTACCCGGCTTTGCAAGAATTTTGGACATCGCTGGGCTGTTGTCTTGTGGGCCGGCTTGACATTCTGAGGACTTGTTCTATATAATCTCCATACAGAACAATCCGACTATTCAGGTCCATGATTTCATTAACGCTTTTCATTTCTCAAAAGAAAAAATAATATAAAACTTTTTATTATATAAAATTTGTAACTTTTTTCCTCTAAATAAATAAATAAATAATTTTTTTGTTCAATTAAACTTTTGCATATATTGCTTATTTGTATCATTAAGAGTTACTGTTAAACTAATGTGGTGTTTGATAAAACTAAAAATTAAGTGTTGAATACTGAATATAATAAATATTGAATTTTTTAAGTACTGGATTAAATAAATCTGTTTGATAACTATAAGTGCTAAAAATCATAAAAGTGATTAATTTTACCTATTTAATCTTGTGATATTGATAAGTGAATAATAATTTTTAAATAATAAGGACAAAATAGTCAATCTAATAATTTTTTTAAAATATAATAACTTAATGTGTTCAGTAGATATTTTAAGTCAAAAGTTTTAATTTATTATTTTAAGTATTTTTTAACTTAATTAAATAATTTAAGTTAGACCTATTTTTGGTTATCAAACCAACTTAAAATAATTAAGTGCTAAATATATTAATTTTCAGCATTAAGTGGTGTTATCAAACACCCCTAAGTTTTTTATTTGATTTCGTATAAGAACCAACCTAGTCAAAGAATGTAAGAATCACTATATTTTTTTTAAATTTTTTAGAAATAGTGATCTAATTGATTTGCTAATAAAACTTGAATCAATTAATTTATTATCTAATTTGTAATTTTAATGTGTGAGTATATATATATAGCCAAAATTTGAATATTATAGCTATGTTTAATATATTACTAGATAAAATGTTCGATATCTCTATTCTTCCCGTTAGAAAAAAAAATTACAAAAAATGTTTTTGCATTTTGAAAAGGGCAAAAATATATAAACAAAAAGAAATTGAAAAAAAACCAAAAAACGTGGCAAAAAATGAAAAGCCAAGATAAAAGACCCGCAGGTAACTGACGCGTAACCCAAACAAGGCACCTATTTTTGCTCGAGGTACAACGCCGAGACGGGGGAAGTCTCACACTTTTCTCTCGACGATTTCTTAGTGCCCCTTAATTATTATTAATCTACGAAACAGCTCCATTACCTTCAAACAGCATCATTCTGTTTATCTGCGTCCCAAAACACAAACAGTCTCTCTCTCTACACAAACCCTAATCTCTCAGTCCCTTTCACTTTTTTTTTTTCTCTCTCGCTGCGATGCAGACGTTATCGTCAACGATTTCGAATCACATACGGTTCTTGCTCCATAGCTTGAACGAAGACAACTCTGACTCTGTTGTTCGAGAACTTTGTCAGGTATATTTATAATCCAATACTGTATCTTATGCACGCTGATTCTCCATTTTAGGTTGCGAAACCCTAATATCTTACTATATTTTTCGTTACATGTATTCTTTATCATTTATCAATTTTTGTTTTAACGAGGTCAGGTTGAAACGCTCTTGATCTCTTTATTGAGTTCCCGTGAAGTGTTTTTGTGAAAATTAGTTTAGATGCTAAGTTAGAAAAGGGAAAAATGATAATTTAATTAACGGTTGTGGTTTTGTTTCAGTAATTACACATTGGGATCCAGTGGAGACTTACTCAGTGACTTGGTTATAGTAAAATATTTGATCATATAAACTAAGTAGTTCTGGAAAGCATTAATTGTTGGCGTATATGATGATATGATGTTTGATGTGGTTAGTTTGAGCTAGCAGTTTATGATAAGCTTTTGTTTTATGGCAGTTTATTGGATATGGAGTTGAGGAAAGCATTGTGGTGCTTCAAACCTGCTTGGAACATGTGCATTTCGGAAGGAAGGACTTGAAAAACGTCCAGCTGGAACCGGTTCTTCTGTCAATTTTTAAGTTTGTCTTGGACAGACCAAATTTCACTACGGTGCTTTGTCAGTCGCTTAGAAGTTCAGAGATTAATGAAGAATTCCTAGAGAATTTTTCCAATGTGTTGCATTTATCTTTGCCTGAAAAAATTGGCATCAGTTTTGCTTTGTCTGATTCTGAGAACATTGAAACCAGAATGGTTGGTGAGTATTATTTCTTAAGTAGTTGGATTGTTGTATGTATGAATTCTTGTTTTTCATTTCTTTCTTGGGCTTTTATGGTGTCTCACATGTTGGTTAACAATTTTTCTCCAATTTCCAGCGAAGAAATTTTGCATTGCTCAGATTGAGGAACTGTGTTCCAATCCAGTTCCCTTGAATTCTGCGATGCAAATCCAGAATATTGTTATGTTCCTCCAGCAGTCTGAGGGTCTCCACAAACATGTGGATCCATTTCTGCAGATGTTATCCTTGGTGCAACCAAAGGATATGTTTCCCTTCTTTCTAACTCCACTGGTTTCAGATGAAAGGCGCGAGGCAAATTTCTTGAGGTTCTATTCCCTTGTGTACTATTAATTATCTTTCGTTGGATGTAGTTACATGATTATATACATGTGTATTTGTTGTGAAGTTTTTGATATCCTAATGGCTTACAGTTTCTTTCATAGGAATATGGATCTATTCCATGAATGCCAGGAAAATGAATTTGATACACTTTTAGCTGAAATGGAGAAGGAGATGAATGCAGGTGATATTGTGAAGGAATTGGGCTATGGTTGCACATTTGATGCCTCACACTGCAAAGAGATATTGTCCAACTTTTTACCTCTGACTGAGTGCACTGTTTCAAAGATACTTGGGACTATGGCCCGATATCATACTGGCCTTGAAGAAAACCAAAGCACATTTTCAAACTTTGGCTCAGCTCTTGGTTGCAGCATTTCCACTGATCTCCCACCATTAAGCTCTTGGGATGTTGACAACCTTGTAAAAACAATCAAGCAACTCGTGAGTTTATTGCTTTTCTAGTATTGCATTTGTTTTGAATTTGGCAATTGCTAGTTTTCTTAAATGCATTTTTTTTATCACTAAATACAGGCTCCTGGTATCAACTGGATAAAAGTGATGGAAAATATGGATTATGAGGGATTTTACATTCCTAATGAGGAAGCATTCTCTTTTTTCATGTCTGTGTACAGACATGCTTGCCAGGTATATCTTTTTAATGTGATATAACCACATGACTTTGTTTTTTTTTTAGTTTCAGGATTCATTTTCTGAATTTGTGTGATTTATCTGTCAGGATCTGTTCCCTCTCCATGTTCTCTGTGGGTCTGTTTGGAAAAATGCTGAGGGTCAGCTATCTCTTCTAAAATATGCTGTATTGGCACCACCAGAAGTGTTTACCTTTGCCCATTCTGGAAGGCAGCTGGTATGCCCTTTCTAACAAGTTTTTAATTCTTTTATCACCTATAGCTAGTTTGGGAGCATAGAGAGGATGGAAAAATAAATGATTTTAGTTGATTCACGGGATAAGAAAGAAAAGAAATGAAACGTTAAATTCTTTTTTATATTTAGAAGTTCAGGAGATAAGAAAGGATTATAGAAATTAAGGGTAAAATAGTCATATTTTAAAATATCTTTGATGTAAAATGAGGGGGATAACTCTTTTTCCCTCAATTTTGAGGGATCAAAAAGGCAAGATTTGAAAGGATAGCTCATCCCTCATTATCCTTTCTTTTTCATCTCATTAAACTCCTAACAAAGAATAATGCATATCTTATGAAGTTATCCTCCTATCCCTCCTTATCCCTCCATCCAAACTAACTGGCAATGTGTTAGGTTGTAACTAGTCAACCTCTTTTTGTGCAGGTCTATAATGATGCAGTGCATGGCCATAAGCTTCCAGCTGGACATGCAAATCATTCATGGTTGTGTCTTGACCTTTTGGATGTGCTTTGTCAACTTGCTGAGAGGGGTCACTCAAGCTGTGTTCGATCGATGCTTGAATTACCTCTTAAGCACTGTCCAGAAATCTTACTTCTCGGGATGTCACATGTCAATGTATCTATCTATTTCTGTTTCTAATACAGTGATTTTGTCATTTTGTTTTTCTGAACTTGTATTGCCTGACAAATATTTTCCCATGATTGCAGACTGCATATAAACTTCTCCAATATGAAGTTTTGTCTACAGTTTTTCCTGTGATAATCAAAAGCACCGCAGGTAGCGGTATGATACTCTACCTCTGGCATTTAAATCCTAATCTTGTTGTGCGGGGATTTGTAGATGCTTACAGCGTTGAGCCAGATTGCATAATCAAGATATTGGACATCTGCCAAGAGCTAAAGGTAAAACTTAGGATGAACTTGACTTTTGCTCTATTAATGTATTGCTTTATAAAATTCAATGAACTTTTTCCAATGAAATATGATAACAAATTTGAAAGGTTGGTAATTTGGGAGCTTTCTATTCATTCTTGGATTTGTTTTATTCTTATACTTTGCATTTCTCTCTTTTGTTTAACTTGTTTCTTATTCTTACTGCAGATTCTTTCATCAGTGTTAGATGTGATTCCTTATGCTATTGGTATCAGATTGGCGGCCCTAGGTTCACGAAAAGAATTTGTAGACCTTGAGAAGTGGCTGACTGCTAATTTAATTACACACAAGGATTTTTTCTTTGAGGTAAATGTTTGCTGGTCCTCCTAGTTGCACTGTTAAGCATGGTGCTGGTAGTTATATAGGTTCCTAAAATATGTTACATTCTTGAAATGCAACTTTTCTCAGTGCATCTAAGTTATAATGATGTGCTGAATCGCATTCTGCACCTTTTCAGGAATGTCTCAGTTTTTTGAAGGAGGTCCATCTTGGTGGATCGCAGGAATTTTCCAGCAAACCTTTCCATCATGCTAGTTCTGTTGTGAATATTTATATGGAGACTAGCTCTACTTTCTTGAAGGTTCCACATTTATTCTTTTGTCCAGTTCATCTTCACAAGCATTAAATGATTTTCTGACTCCTCTAGTATTTTCAGGTCCTTAAAGCTCACACAGGCTTAATCATCTCTAGTCAACTTTCTGAGGAAATGGAAAGGTTGCATATAACAATTATGGATTCTAATCCAAGGCTTCAGAATGGTGGCTCTGCAGATTCATCCACCCCTGAATCATTCTCTGATGATGTTGAAGCAGAAGCAAACTCTTACTTCCATCAAATGTTTTCCGGTCAGTTGACAATTGATGCTATGGTTCAAATGCTTGCTCGATTCAAGGAATCACCTGTGAGAAGGTATAATGTTGAAGCTTTTTCAAATGCTTTCAAATTAAGGAGTTACCTTGTGGTTAGTTTCTTTTCATCTTGTTAGCTTGGACTGCAGAACCTAGATTTATGGTGGTGGCATATCATGATGCATTGTTTGGTTCATGGCTTGTGGCTAATATGAACAATTGAACTTTTTTTTTTCATGATATTAATGATTGAATGGAACAATTGACAGGGAGCAATTAATATTTGAGTGCATGATTGGCAATCTATTTGAGGAGTATAGGTTCTTCCCGAAGTATCCTGAAAGACAATTAAAAATTGCTGCTGTTTTATTTGGTGAGTTATAATTATTGAGTATGTCAATATGTGCTTATGTATCTTCATGATATTATTATCAAAATTTTCGTATGCTTATCATACTTAAGTTGGTATGCTAGTTGTGCAAGTTCTGGGCTTTGCATCATTTGCTCTGTTATTTGAGTATACCTATGTTGTTATTTTGATAATAAGTTTTGAGTATTTGTATATATCATGATTGTTGTTCTGAAGGAAGGAGAGAGAGGATGGGAGGCTTATGTATCAGAATATGGGTTTTATTATTGGCATTTGTTAGTATAGAACCAACAGTTTATCATTTTATGTTTGGTTCTGTTATTCCATCAGAAACACTATGATCAATTAAATTCATTAGTGTTGAGACAAATTTAAACTGTTTTCATATTTGTTAAATTCATAGAGAACAGTTTTTTTTTTTTTTTTTTTTTAAATCTTTGTTTATATGGTTGTGCAGTCACAGAGTATTGCAAATAAATGCATCACTGTAATTGTCTTGTCACATTTTTTGGCCAATTCCATTTCCAGTTCATTTCAGTGTGGACAACATCAATGTTGTTGATAATTTGGCTCTATTATCAATGCAACAATAGTTTGTATTTGTGCTTTCAGTTTTCACAATTTGTGTTTTTCCATTAAAAAACCTAGTGATGTAATTGTCTGCTAGGTTTTCTGTTTAAACGATCCTCTTTGCCGATGGAGCTATTGTGATAAATGATTGTTTGTGCATATATGATATGCTGTCTTTTTATAGGATGAAGAGATGTTTGAAGGTAGGGAGATGTTGCTATCCTTTGTTTGTTGTGCCTAAGATGCATGCTGTTTGGACATAACTATATGAATGATGGATAAAATGTACGATTGTTCTGTGTAATTATATCTTAACAATTTGATATTATGTGATTATGCAACCAATAACCCAAATTTTAAGCAATTTATGTACTTTTAATTGTGAATCCGTTTTCAGGTTCTGTTATCAAGCACCAGCTTGTAACTCATCTAACACTTGGGATCGCCTTGCGCGGTGTTTTGGATGCACTACGGAAACCTCCAGATTCCAAAGTTTGTTCACCTCTTTGTGAAAATGTTCCACTTGCTGGTCATTACTTCGTAATTTTGCTGATGCTTTTCTGCCTGCAGATGTTTGTCTTTGGGACCAAGGCGTTGGATCAGTTTGTAGATCGCCTGATTGAGTGGCCACAGTACTGTAATCATATTTTACAGATATCTCATCTGCGTGCTACTCATTCAGATATTGTTTCATTCATTGAACGGGCACTTGCCAGGATTTCATCAGGTCACTTGGAATCTGATGGAAATAATGCTTCTGCTGCACATCATGGTTTATCTCAGGCTGGTTCTGGGAATGGGGAGGTAAATTGCTGTTTATCATTTCGCTCTCTTGTTAGTTATATTATGGCTAGTTTAGTATCAGGAAAGAATATTTTACAGAACGTTACAATCTGTCAGTAGTATGTTACCATTCTTACATTGAAAATATTCTAAAGAGGTTCAGCTACAAATTTCTTGAAGAAAAATTTTCATGTTTTAGCATTGGGCTGGATTTTTGTACTTTAAACTGTGCATTTCCTCGTTTGAAAATTGAAATACAATAATTTTTTGGACCATCAATTCATGTTTCTTTTTTTTTTTTTTTCGTATTCAAGCATCAATTGAAGCCTTTGAATCGTTTAATTTGCTCATTTTGAGCGGAGATGTTATTGAAAAATGTATCCGTTGCATCAAACTATGTACGGCTTTTCTCTAAATTGTTTCATTTTCTTATTTTTAACTTTATTTTGACCATCATTCCTAAAGACTAAACTTGTTGGAGTGAGTGATTGAAGTCTGAAGAACATTTGGTATGTACCACTAAATTTGAGTACAAAATTTTCTAGGAAGAGGGGGCTTTCCTGTAAAACTTGTGGATGCACTACCTTCTGGGTTTCATTTAAAGGCACAAATGAGTTGCTTTGCTTAGCATTATTATTCGTGGCTTTCCCAGAACAAAAATCTTACAAATGTTAGTAGGAGCTAAAAATCTTACAATTTTTGGTTCATTTTTTTCTCTAATGTGGGATTGAATTTTGCAGTTGAATGGCATTAACATTGCACAGCCTGTGCAGCAGCTTTCCTCCACACTCAATATTCAGCAGAGAAATGAAAATCCTCTTGATGACCGTAGTAGGGTCTCTGTGGCTTTATCTAATGACGCCAAATTCGTTTCATCTTCTGGAGGGCAATCTGCAGTTCCTTTGGGTGATAATTCAATCATTCAGAAGGTATGCTTTCTGCACTAATTACAATGTGATGTCATGACATGGTCAAATTTGCAATTCATTATTGTATTGCTTCATCTTATTGCTAAAGTATTCATTGCAGACTACAGCCATTTCTCAACCTATGCTGTCTACTTCTCAAGGTTCCAATCGTCCTCCCCGAGGAGTTACCTCTACAAGTATATTCCTATTGTAAATTGGTGGATTCTTTCTATTTTCTGTCCTTTGTCGATTCTTGCATCATTTAAGATGCCTTGTAAAACCTGTTTTTGTGCAGGGTTTGGCTCTGCTTTGAACATTGAAACACTTGAAGCTGCTTTTGGGAGAAGGGAAACACCAATAGAGGTATGTTGCTGGATGGTACTTGGTTTTGTGTCATTGATTAGATCTATTACTTCTACAGCAATTTAGGTAATCAAGATCTATGGAAGGCGGTTATATGCAAAATTCATGGTGAACGGCATCAAGTGGATATGTTTTACTTATCCTTGTAAAATGGCAATTTAAATTAATACTTCAATAATCTAAGAATTAAAAGTTTCTTGATTATTCAAGTTTCAAGTTTGAACTGTAGTTTATTTATAGCTTACAAGCCTTCATTTGGAGATTTCATTATCTTTAGCAATTGCTTTCATCTGGAGATTGTCAAGCCTACAATAGCTGTAGTTACAGAATGAAGTTTGGCTTTTTGTTGTCACTTTCTGCCTTTTAGTCGATTGAATTTTTCAAAAGCTAATATTTTTTGGAAAATTTCTACTTTATTAGTTATTTAGGTCCATCTCGTCATATTAAGTTCTATGCTGTCACTAGCCTGTTTCTTCTTTCTTCTTACAGGCTCCAGACAATGAGATTGAAGGCAAAATATCATTCATAATTAATAATATTTCAGCTGCAAATATTGAAGCTAAAGCAAAAGAATTCACTGAAATCTTGAAAGAGCAGTATTATCCCTGGTTTGCGCTGTATATGGTAATGAAAAGGTGAGAAGCTTTGTTTGCTTTCCATGCACGTTTGCATTTCTGCCCGTCTTTGTATAACACCTCCACCAACACCAAGACAAATCCAACACCCAAGTGTGCCAATATGTTTATTTGTGTTGATCTGATCAGCCAATGATCAAACCAGTTTGTGAGAAAGAGGGGTTGGGGGTTTTGGGAGTGATTGAGTCATGCATACCCCCCTTCAAATGTGTTTTTGACTCATGTTTTGCGTTTGTATATTTCAAATACAAAATGGTTGCAACTTTGCAGTTGTATGTGAAAAGATTCTGCTTTGTGGATATGCTCACATACTCTCTATATGCACAACAATTACATAAATATGCATACATGCAAAATGCTTGTATGTAAACATGCTGATTTATATAATTTTTTTTTATTGCTACCACCTATTTTATAGAACTTTCTGATTATATAACTTTAAAGTTGGGTACAGACATATGATAAATTTCTTTATCCCCCTATCCCAACACACACACATACACACAAAAAAAAGATTTTCTTTTGTGTGCTACTGCTGTTAGATGTCTTTTATTCTTATTTTTGTATTGTCACTTATCATTGTTCATTATTGTCTTTGCAGGGCAAGCATTGAGCCTAATTTTCATGATCTATACTTGAAGTTCCTTGATAAGCTTAACTCAAAGGCCTTGAATAAAGAGATTGTCCAGGCCACTTATGAGAACTGCAGGGTTTGCTTTCATAATACCTTATCTATAACTGGCTTAATGGTGCAATATCCTTTTCTGAATTTGAAGAGGAAGTAATACTTTTTTCCTTGCGTTATTTAGGTTCTCTTAGGTTCGGACCTAATAAAATCAAGTTCAGAAGAACGATCATTGCTAAAAAATTTGGGAAGTTGGCTTGGGAAATTAACAATTGGTAGAAATCATGTTTTGAGGGCACGGGAAATAGATCCTAAATCTTTGATCATGGAGGTAATTTTTTTACCAACGCAATGTTCTGCAGTATAAAGCCTCAAATTGTTCATGCCCTTGAGAAACATATGTTAATGTTCTTGGTACCTAATTTGAGGATTGCTTTTTTCATTGAGCAGGCATACGAGAAGGGTCTGATGATTGCTGTAATTCCATTTACTTCCAAGGTATAATTAAAAGTGATTGTAATGTGGTGTTTACTATATAAACTTTAGTGTTCTGACTCCTGCCTTTCTTGGTGTAGATTCTGGAGCCATGCCAAAGCAGTCTAGCTTATCAACCTCCTAATCCTTGGACTATGGGAATTCTTGGATTGCTTGCTGAGATCTATTCAATGCCAAACTTGAAAATGAACCTTAAGTTTGACATAGAGGTAAAGGAATATGTTGTTTAAGCTCCCAGTTGCATGGCCTTAAGAGTTTTTCTTTTATTTAATACAATACTGACTTAACAACGATGTTTCATATTGTTGTCATTTCAGGTTCTATTCAAGAACCTGGGTGTAGATATGAAGGACATAACACCTACTTCTCTCCTGAAGGATCGAAAGAGAGAAATGGAAGGGAACCCTGATTTCTCCAATAAAGATGTTGGAGCACCACAACCACAGAATTTTACTGAAAATAAAACTCCAATACTCCCTCCACTTAATCATGTTGATATACCACTTGAGGTCCCCAACCCGCCTAACTCTACTGGCCACACACATCTGCTACCTCAGGTTTGTGTTCGTTTGATCTTATTTTTTTTTTTACCATGTTCTTTTGATGTATTCTTGTGGCTTAATCTGTTTGGTGCTTTTAGTATGCTGCTCCTATCCATCTTTCTCCTGGGACATTGACGGAGGATGAAAAACTTCTCGCATTAGGCTTGTCTGATCAGCTTCCTTCTGGTCAAGGATTATTTCAAGCTACTCCCTCCCAGTCACCTTTCTCCGTCAGCCAGGTATAGTTAATTTGTTTTTTCTTGTTCTGCTCTAAGGAAAATTTGAAATTTTGTGATTACTAATTTGCTAGTACTTGTATGCCTTGCAGCTTCCCACAGCATTAGCCAACTTTGGAACTCATGTTGTTATCAACCCAAAGCTTAATTCTTGGGGCTTAAACTTGCATTTTCAAAGGTTTGAAACTCTTGGTACAATTATCTTTTATGTGCTAGATAGTTAATTGGTCTCTGTGATGCTAATCTCCAAATCATTCGTATTATTGCAGAGTGGTTCCTCTTGTAATGGATAGAGCTGTCAAAGAGATAGTAAATAGCATTGTTCAACGTAGTGTTTCTATAGCTACCCAAACGACGAAGGAACTTGTGCTGAAGGTTTGCCTGCTGAACTGATTTATGTTATGCTTTTTATTTTTTTAATAATTATGAAGCATCGTGTTGCCATTTAAACCTTCAATTTTAATCCTGTTATCATGTCTTTGCTCATTAATCCTTTTTTTTTTTGGGTGTTAGCACCCTCAATTTGACCTCTTTGTTTCTTTTTCTTGTTTCTATGTGGACATTTTCTAATGTCTGTCTTAACATTGTGTTCAATTGTAGGATTATGCAATGGAATCTGATGAAACACGAATATATAATGCTGCACACTTGATGGTTGCAAGTTTGGCTGGAAGCTTAGCTCATGTTACATGCAAGGTTTTACTCTTAAACATAGAACTTTTTGGTGTTTCTCTCTCCTGTTTGGTTGGTTGTCTCTTTTGTGGCATGTTAAGTCCTTATTAAGGTTAACCGATATTAAGTCTCATCTCTGGTTGCCAGGAACCATTGCGTAATTCGATATCAAGTCAGTTAAGGAATTCACTTCAAGGTTCAAATATTTCGAGTGACCTCCTGGAGCATGCTGTGCAACTTGCTACAAATGATAACCTTGATCTTGGTTGTGCAGTAATTGAGAATGCTGCGACGGATAAGGTTTTACATCTGTATCATAGAGATACTTTATTTTCTGCATTTATGACGCTGTTTTCTTGTCTTGAGTTATGTGTATGCAAAAATATTAATTGGGGGCGGATTAGTTATAGGTGGTTGTGGAAAAGATGTGAGTAGGGTAATGATTATTAATCAGTTAAAACTATGTAGCTATGATAGTGAGGTATAAGAGAGCTAGTGTAGCTTATTTGCAGCCGGTGAATTTTGCCTAAATAATCTATTGCTTCACAATCCACATTATAGTGCTGTAGGTTGGTAGGCCTAGGTAGGGGTGTTCATCGGTCGGTTCGGTCGGTTTTGGGCTGTTTTTTTGACCGAACCGAAATAACCGAATTTCAAGAATATAGAACCAAACCGACCGAATTACACTGTAGAACCGAACCTATTTCGAACCGAAATTTTCGGTTCGGTTTTCGGTCTGTTCGGTTTTATGGGTTTTAACTATTCAAATTTATAAATTATGCCAAAATCCATTTTTTTCAACTTGTTTCATATTTTTTCAACTTGATTCATATTTTTTCAACTTGTTTATATAGACTAAACCGAACTTATTTCGAACCA
>CATIWO010114287.1:0-12057 GCA_949673435.1 Macaranga tanarius | reverse complement strand
TTTCTCACTGAAGGAGGCAAAGGAAGGAAGATAATGTTAGATGAGGAGTCATCTAAGAAAGCAATCCAACAAAATGATCAAATGGTAATTGATCAACCCGAAGAGCCTATTCCAATTAAGAATGTTGACACACCAACTACTCGAAAGTCAAGTAGGGTATCTCATCCACTAGTGAGATACTGTTTTCTACATGATATGCAAGAGTTGCATGTTCATGAAGAAAGCATTCATGTTGATGATCCTACTACATTTGAAGAAGCTTTATTGGATAAAGATTCTTCAAGATGGCTTGAAGCTAGGAGAACCGAAATGGATTCCATGTATGCGAACCAAGTCTGGTCCCTTATTGATCCACCTGAAGGGGTAATTCCCATTGGGTGTAAATGGATCTTCAAGAGAAAGATTGGCGCAGATGGAAAGGTTGATACCTATAAATTACGGCTGGTAGCGAAAGGGTTTCACCAAAGGGAAGGGATCGATTATGAAGAAACCTTCTTACCGGTAGCTATGCTTAAATCCATTCGGATTCTTTTAGCGATAGCAGCACACTATAATTATGAGGTTTGGCAAATGGATGTTAAAACCGCTTTTCTCAATGGTTTTATTGAGAAAAACATTTTCATGGAGCAACCCAAGGGTTTTAAATCCGAGGAAGGCTCAAAAGTGTGCAAGTTGTATAGATTAATTTACGGTCTAAACCAAGCTTCAAGGAGTTGGAATCATTGGTTTGATTAGGCTATCCGTTCTTATGGGTTCATTAAGAACGAGGATGAGCCATGTGTTTACAAGAAGGTTAGTGGGAGTCAGCTCACTTTCCTAGTCTTGTATATGGATGACATTCTGTTAATTAGAAATGATGTTTGTATGTTGACTTCTGTGAAAGTCTGGCTGTCGAAAACCTTCTCGATGAAAGACTTAGGGGAGGCGACCTATATTCTCGGGATTTGAGTCTATAGAGATAGATCGAAGAGAATAATAGGTTTATCCCAAAGTCTATACTTGGAAAAGGTATTGAAGAGGTTCAACATGCTAGATTCCAAGAGAGGATTGTTACTAGTTAGGCATGGTATCCACCTATCCAAGATAATGTCTCCCAAGACATCTGAAGAAATGGTGGAAATGGCCAAAGTTCCTTATGCTTCGGTAATAGGGAGCTTAATGTATGCTATATTGTGTACTAGGCCAGATATTGCCTATGTTGTTAGTGTGACTAGCAGGTTTCAGTCCAACCCAGGCTTGGAGTATTGGGTGGTAGTTAAGGCTATCTTTAAGCACCTGAGAAGGACTAAAGATTTAGTCTTAACTTATAGAGAGGGTGATTTACAGCTAGATGGTTTCACAGATTCTGACTTCCAATCAGATATCGATGATAGAAAGTCTATCTCGGGGTTTGTATTCATCTGTAATGGAGGAGCAGTGAGCTGGAAGAGTTCCAAGCAATATGTCATTGCAGATTCCACTACAGAAGCCGAGTATATAGCTTCATCGGATGCTGCTAAAGAAGCTGTTTGGATTAGGAAGTTTGCTTCCCAGCTGGGAGTTGTTCCTTCCATTGAGTCACCTATTCCTCTCTTTTGTGATAATAATAGAGCCATTGCTTTGGCAAAGGAACCGAGGTCTCACCAGAAATCCAAGCACATCAAAAGGAGCTATTATATTATCAGAGAGCTTGTCGGCAAGGGCGATGTGATCGTTTAAAAGGTAGGTTCAGCTGACAATGTCAGTGATCCACTGACTAAAGCACTAACACAACTACAGTTGAATGGACATCTTGAGAAGATGGGTCTGATATACTGTAGTGATTGGCTCTAGTGCAAGTAGGAGATTGTTAGTATAGTGGTATGCCCTAGAGGCAATCTTGTATTATGACATTGTATATTATCCCAAATGGCAATAAAATGTTCATTTGAATAAAGGTGTTTATTTATTTTAATATTACTCCATTAGCATTATGTTAAATAAATGTATTATCAAGAGTTGATAATATGAGTGACATATTTATTTAGTACATATTCTATAAAATTGTTTGTAGTCGATAAATTAATATTTGGTTAATATTAATTTAACTATCACCTCTGTCTATTTTCCTTGATTAGTATGAGATACTAATAGTGGGAGGTAGTGAGTCTCAGGCTACTTGATATGAGATATCATAATAGACATGTGGATGCTCAAGTGTTGAGTAGATCGAACATGACGTTAGATTTGTGATTGTGAGGATATTCACTTATAGTCAACGATCATAATCTAGATCATGATGGTGCATATAGTCCTTTGACTTGAGGCATCACGGTCATCCACATTTAAGTGGTTAGAGTTTGTTATCGCTTACATACATGTGCTAGCCATGTATGGGTATATGGCGTGTGGTGGCTCTAGTCAGTTTAATGTAGGAATGAGTGTTTATCCAAGATGGGATTCATTGCCTAGAGTGAATAGGGTTAAGATCCTACTCCTATCTAAGTTTATTCTTGATGAATGAGTTCCTGGCCAGGACAAACATAACATGCTGAAAGAGTTTCAGTACTAGAAACTGTTTCTAGTGTTTGTTATGTTTTATCAAGAATAGAACTTGAGATGAGGTAACATGATGAAGCTATTAGAGTTTGACTATACCTTGACTCTAGGCTTTATCGGGATCTTCAATGAAAGGATTTTAGTGCACGGTAATTATGATCAGAGGGTTCATGAGAATCACAACATGCATTCATTTCTAATTGGGTAGCTGTGACATCCAATGCTAGGGGTCACTCACAACTTATGAGAACTAAATGTGTGTAATTGGGATTTTCACATTTAGACTTGAAAGAGTTTCAAGTAATATCAAGTGTTGATATTATTTTCTCATTGCCAATTAGACATGGACCTAGTAAGTCACACCTATAAGGTTCCTACCTTGTCATCTATATCTTAATCTAATTATTGATTAAAGAGTTTAGTCAAGTAATTAAGATTAAGGAAATTGGATTTTTACGAAAGTAGTGATTCTAGCATATCATGAAATCTGATTCCACCAAAGGGTTTATTATTCATTTATACTTAATTAATATTGGATATTAATTAAAGTGTTGAATTAATAATTAATGTGTTGTTTATTAAAGGACTTGGATTAATGGCCCAAGTTGTATGGGCCTAGGCTTAAAAGAGTTTTGGGCCAAAGATTAATCCTAAGTGTTGAAAAAGCCCAACAACCTAATCTAGGTCCATTGATTTAATGGATTAGGTTTTGGACCAAGTGTTGGCCCAATGGTAAGCCCAAGTCCATTTTATTGATGTAGAGATTTGGTTGTATGTATATATAAGTATAAAAGATGTATGTGTACAAATACATTAGATGTGTTGTCTACTTCATCTTTGGACACTTGTATGCACACTTGTCTAATGTATATTGGTACTAGGTGATAAGTATCATGATGATGTCATGTGGTGGGACCCCATGATGTCATGAATGATGTCATGGTGATGTCATGATTATGTCATGGTGATGTCATGCATGATATCATAATGAGGTGGCAATCTTTACACTTATTTTTATTTTTTAGTGTGGGTTGATATCAATCTTTTTTAGTGGCTATCTCCATCTATCCTTTAGAGCTCTAATGGAGGTTTTGTTTAAGTGTTGACCAAAAAGAAAAAGAGAGGTTTTTGTTGTACAAAAACGTGAGCCATCATCAACCAAAAGAAATAACATACTAAACCATTATTGTTATTGCTTGGAAGATTAATATATAGTAAGTTCTTGTGAGGGTCATTATAAGAGAGGACACTTACTTCTACTTTGATCTAGGCAAGAAGGTGACTTGGTGGGAGCTTGGTGTTTCAAGCTAGAGGTCACACACTTGGGTGACTAGGGCATGTATTCAAGAGTTGAATCTTCTACACAAAGCTTGGAGAAACTATTGTAGTCTTCTTCAAACACTTGGAGTTTGTGAGTTGTTCTTGAACTTGAACTTCGAAGTGGTTGTGTATACATACTTGTGTGTTTATTTTAGTTATGTGTTAATTGTAAATTGGATCTTGTGGATTGGAATTCTTCATGTGATGAAGAGTTATGTAATAAAATTTTTAAATTTCACCCATGTTGGACATACGCTTCCGTTGCGGTTATGTTGCATAGCACGATTCCTTTCATAGTTGCCATCTTCTTCAAACTTTTGATATAAAGTAGTGCATCCACCAACTAATTCTCATTATGTAATTGATCATTAAAGCCTAAATGAATTCTCTTCCTTCACATCCATGTGAAATTAATCTAAACCCTAAAGTAATTTTACCTAGCTGTCATCATTTGAAGCCCTAATTTATTCAAATCTCGCTGACCCAACTCTTGATCTTTTGAAACCCTAAATAAACTTAAAGCCAGGAATTAAGACTGAAAAATGAAAATCGTGACACCCATATGCCACTGTGAGTTTAAAGTTGTAATAAGAACCTCTTGGACTAATGCTAATCCAGGCAGGAGGTTCTTCATTTGTGCAAATTATCAAGTATACTGTTTGAGAGAAAGAAGAGTTGTAATGTTTAAAAGAACAAAGTTTGTTTATTATAATATATGTAATTGATTTTGTAGGTACACTCATGCTAATTTTTCCAGTGGGTGGATCCTCCTATATCACCAAGAGTAAGAGTGGTTATTAATGGGTTACTAAAAAAGATTAACAAGAAGGAAAATGAGTATGAATACACCAAGATCAAGAGTGAAATAGGCTATGTTGTGGTTACTAGTTGTTGTTTGTATAATGAAGTGTTTAGGATTAGGAATATGATAAAATTATAGTGAATGCAAGATCAATATGATGAATATGGATTGTATCACCATTTTTTGAGATCAATAGATATAATTATGTTGTTATCTATACTTAATGATTTTTGCTATTTGATTCAAATGTTTGAATGTGTATGAAAAGTTTGCAATTCCATATTCAAATTGATACAGTTACTACCATATGACTATAAGTTTTATTCAAATAGAGCAGTAGAAACATAAAATTGCATTATACTTTTAAGCAATAGATTAAAGAGTTACAATAAGAAAAAGTTCAAATTTGAAACTGAATATTAATATATAAGCTATAGTAGCATTGGCAAGCAGACTTAAAAATTACATTTATTTCAATTTTGAAATTGAATGTTCATTGTTTCGTTTTAACCTTTAAATATAAAAAAGTAATGCATATTCCTAAAGCAGACGTGCCAACAAAATATGACCAAAATAAGCATATAAAAAATTTCCTAAGTATCAATTTATGCTGGGATGTATAAAATATAACAACAAAAACTAAGCATTTTCATCTAATTCTTTGATTTCTTTAAGTTTTGCATGTATCTTGAAGGCACAACTCTTCCAATTGGATTACCCCTCTTCCTTCTCTTAGTTGGATTTTCTTAATATGTTGTTGATGGATGTGTTAGTACTAGGGCTGCTGTTGCTGGATGTGATGATGCTGGGGATGTTGTTGCTAGCTGTGCTAGTGTTGGGGATATTACTGCTGGTTGTGTTGGTGTTGGGGCAACTTTTGCTAGTTGTACTTCAGCAAAGTCTAATGTTCCACTACCTTGGGATAGATTGCTTCTATGAGATAGGGTGCGCCTCTGAGATTCTTGAAATTATAAAACAACAACATAGATGAGTGCCAACTAATAGTAGTCGTTATACAATACTTACATCAGACGATAAAGAATTCTCACATCAACAACCATATGAAATGGGAAAGGAAAAAGGGATGATTCTACGTCTATATTGTCAACATCATTAGTCATTTGGCTACTACATGCAATATTATATTTAATAGTGACAAAGCACCCTACACAACCAAATAAATCCAAATGCACACATTATGAGTGCCCAATAAAAAATAAACTCAAGTTGTTGAATAATCTCACATCCATCATCCATTGTACTATGATAAGCCTTGCCGCCTTGCCGATGCAGATTTGGAACTTGAAGCCATTGTCTAGAGTATATAAATCACATAATATAAATACTATCTTATTACAAAGATAATACATAAGTAGTAAGTCAATGACAAAAATAAATACATACATTGGTATTACCTTCTGTTGCCTTAGCTTCATGATGCCTTTTATTGTGTCCTAGTTGGCCATAAACACTACATTTGACAGTCACAATACCAGTCAATTTCATTTTCTGCTTAAATTTCTTTTTTGCTGCTTTCTCTTGTGCTTTTTTTTTCTAACTTTTCAGCTTCTTTTCTTTTAGTTTTAGGCCTTCTTCCTCTTTTCTTTTTTACTGGTGAGGGAGCAACAATAATTCCTGGTGGATCCTTTACTTTCTCCCATAAGCTTGGAATATTGTTTAGATTGATGACATGGCCATATACTTTCATATAAGTGTGTTTTGAGTAGCACTCATCCAAATAAGAATCATAGTCCTCATTATTTTTAAATATGCAAGCACATGCATACATACAAGGAAGACTTTAAGGTCCTATCTTTTACAAGCACAAATTTTATTTTCCATATCCACAATAAATTGACCATTAGGTCTACTAACTTGCACTCTTGGAGAAGCAGCAAATTCAGGTTTGTAGTTAGATGATAGCTCCTTAAAAATAACCAACTTTTTTTTAAATTTTTAGACATATTTTACTCTTAAATTTATTACCAATTAATTATTTTTGGTTGATCCTCTTCATAAGCTGTGATATGATCATCTCCAATATAGTTAGGAATGGCTTTTCACGAGCAACTAAGATATACTTATTGAAATACTCACTGAGGTTATTTAAGAGGATTTCACACTTTGTTGTTGCACTGAAGCAGGCTCTAGACTAATGCTCACATGGTCTGTCATTCAACCACTCTTTTGTATCAGGATATTTTTTACCGATTTCATTAAGCTAGAACTGCAACTTAACACCATAAGTTGCTCTAGCAGCATTCCAAACCAAATCCTTTAACTTATTCCTCTATGTATTAGTCCTAATTTTAAATTTTAACCTCATATTTGTCTACATATAGCTCACATAAAGCTTATGTTCAGAGTGTGGAAATAGCTCTAAAATTGCCTTTGTCAATCCTTATATATTTATATGAAAATGTAAACAAGAGAAATGCTTAGTCGTTGAACATAAAAAATTCAAAAACCAAATTAAACATAGTCAAAGAGCATCACCTTTTGTTTGTCAGATATAAATACCTAGTGGTGAGAATTATGTATGCATAAATCAGATTTTAACAAACTTAAAAACCAAGTCTAAGTATTTGTGCATTATATCCTCATTACAACCCACGCAACTGGTAGAATGCAATCATTGGGATCCATTGTAGTTACATTAAGCAACTAACCCCCATAAGTTCATTTGACCCAACATCCATCTAAACAAATAAGTGGTCTACAACCTGATTTGAATGCCTTTTTCATCCCATCCAAATATATGTAAATCCCTTGAAATTCACCCTTGTCTTCTTTAAACTTCATAGTGCTTCCAAGATTAGTCCTAAGTAGCTTTTGCTTGTAATAATGTAATTTAGAATATTGCTCCAAGCCTTCATATTTGATATAGTATACTTGCACTCCTTTTTTACCCTCTCAATAAAGCCATCAAGATTCATAGATGGACCAACTTTGAATGCTTTAATGTACCTCTGTATAAGCCATCGGGATGTTATATGGAAGTTTTAATGTATTTTTCCATATTTGTGTTTCAAATTAAAAGGTTTTATCCTCTGCTTCATGTTTGTTATATTTGTAAGCATATATCTAAAACCCACAACCTTCGTAATATTCACACCTCACCTTCACTAAATTGTTTATAAGAAAATGTAAGGTCCTCCATGTCCTTTTCTACATTGAAAGAGGAAAATCTTTGTCTTTTTTTTTCACATGATGGTCCTTACCATCAGATTCTGATGCTGTGTTAAGTTCATTAGATGGTCCATAGTTGACTCCATATTATTGTTTTATGCTCTCATGGTAGCATCAACCCCACCTGCATTAATTTGAACCCTATTTATTTTGGGCCTACCACCTGTCTTGTTACTACTCTCATTGTGCCTACTACTTTAACCAGTTTGACCACTTTTTGCCTTTGATTTTAATTGACCAGTCTCTTTCAATATAGATATGAGATCCTTATCTCTCTTCATAATGTTATAGTCTAGGTCTATGAAATCATTTATTTTTTTTCTCAGTTTGTCCAATGTCAGTTTGCCCTATATCCTCAACCTCACCTTCATCAATAACCTCCATATGCTCACCTTCGACATTACAACTCTCTTCATTTTCTGCCTGTTCATCGTTTCCCTCACTAATAACTGGATCACATTCAAAATTAGTTTTTGTTTCATCATCACCCATGTATACTATCCTATCAAAATCATTATCTTCCACCTCTATATGACCACTAGTATTGCTGGTACTATCTTTCCCCTTTTCATTGTATTATATTAACTTTAACATACCCACCTCATCTTCATTAACTATATTGTTAGTAACTGCATTAATTGAGGTAGACCTAACTGCATTAACATTTACCTCAATCTCACCTTCATCTGCCAACTCTTCAATAACTACACCACTTCTCATAGGATTTATTGCCCTTCCATATCATCTATACTCAGATGCCTAACATATACATCTATCCTCCCCTACATTAAAAGTATAAAAGTACCATTTCAAATACATGAGCATCAATTTCTAAATTTTTTAAATCACTTTTGTAGTCTTTGTTAGGTTCCCTCTAATAGTACATTACATTTCCTCTCACACAAATTTTTTAGCCAGCACATCAATCCTCACCACTGAAATTTCATCACTGTATTATGTACTTCCCCATTAAAATAACCCCATTCACTAAATTCTCCATTGTGTTACAAATGCATTATAAATTTTCATTCTGCATAAACAAATATTTAAACAATATTCATTTTTTTAGCTTAGTTGTATTTCATAGAAGACAAAAAAATATTCTTTTTTTTGTTTATCTTACTCAATAATAAGTTCATTATTTTACAAACCCCAAAACTTTAACATGCAACCACAACCCATTTTATGTATTTTTATTTAAGCAGCATCATAATCAACCGTCTCCATAATTTTTTTTTTACTTAAAAGTTGAAAATTAGTTAAATAATAATCAAATAGAGTTTTTTCCTACTTTACTTGACTCTAAAAGCAACATTTTTTTCTATAAGCCCACCACCTGGTCGTTTTCCTCTAGCTTTCTTTGCTTCAAAACCCCACCATCGATAAAACTTTTTTTTTTTTGTCATACATTACAAAAAATATATTTAAAAAAATTAAATCTCACACTTGACCACAATATGCAAATAAGATAATAACATCAACATACAAATCTTAAAGAGAAGGATTTTTCTTTTCTTAGAATTCATTAGCGGTTACTATTCGATATGAGGAAGTACAAAAATACCAGATTAAGTTTACTGGAAGTAGATCTATACTTCGATTGACAATGAGAGATTTTATTGTGTATATTGTAGTTGGATTTAAATTAAAACTTGAAGAAGATAACAACTAGGTAATGGTTTCTTCGAACAAAAAAAATGAAAATAAACGTGGCTGGTGGACTCAATTAATAATAGATTTTTTAAATAATTTTTTTTTATATGACACGTGGTGCTGACATGGTGCCACATGCCCAAAAACTTAAACGATGGCATCCTTTTAACATGCAAGCATCCACATCAGCGACACGTCATCGCTAACCTCCGGAAAATAGCTATGGATAGTATGATGATATTAGTTGCAAATGTTGGGAGGGTATTTTGTTACAAAAAAAAAAAGGATACTTTAGTGTTATCAGGTTGAAAATCTCGGCACCATGAGTACAATTAACCCATGGTATTTAGAATTTAGGGATAAATATAAAAAAAAATTGATGGTTTAGCTTTTTTTAAAAAATTTTGGGACTGATTTTTTTGTAATATTTTAGCATTTTATAATATATAGTTAGTAAATATAAGGCAAATTTACTAACACTGTAAACTGCGATGACGTAGATGTCGACGCAGATGCTAATATCAACTTCACATCAGCATTCACACCACTATCCATGTCGTCATTTTAGCATTTACATCGATATCCATGTCTGCACGTCAATATACACGTCGACATCCATATTATCACAGTTGATGGTGCTAGTGAGTTTGATTCAGATTTGCCAACGATATATATCACAATATACTAAAGTGTTAAAAAAACCACATACCTAAAAGTAAATAAATGCTAAACTACAAAATATTTTTTTGTACTTATTCCTAAAATTTATGGAACACTTGATATTTTATTAATAATCAATTATTTTTTTATTTTATTTATTTATTTTCATTTTCAAATTCTTGCATTCCAATAATTTCTTTTTAATTGTTCACTTAAAAAAATTATTAACTTTTTATTGTTTTTAGTATATTTATACATACCTTTTCTCCACTACTAATTTTACATTCATACAAACAACAAAATATTAATAAATTAACGATGGAATAAAAATAGATTCAAAATCACAAAAAAATAACAACAAACATGTCAAATTATTTCCTTGTTATAACATTTTGAAATTTTTATTATTGAACGCAATTTATAAGTATTATTTTCTTTCGATATTTTTTTTGTAAAATATTTCAAAATTTTTACAACTAAAAATAATTATAAGCATGATTTATGTATTAAATTTGATAAAGAATTTTTTAAGTTTTTTTACTTATATTTTGATGAATATGTATTATTTATTAAATAATTTTGTTAATATATTTATAAAACTTTTAAAATCATATAATAATTCTAAAATTATAATTACTAACTAAAATAATATATTATACTAGTTCACTCATTAATTAAATGGTGGATTTGCTGCCTTATTGATAGATGTATATTTGGGCTCTTCAAATATTAGATAGTTAACTTTGAGATTTCACAGTTTTAGAAAAAATTTAAACATTACTAGGTCAAATTTTATCATATGGTACTACTACTAATTATTTTTTTTTACTACTACTACTAATTATTAATATTTTGTTGGACCACCCTTTTAATTGATTTGAAAACTCCCTCCATCTAACTTAGAACTGCTCTTTATGTGTTATAGGCAGACATGTCACATTCAAATGATGCAAGAAAATTCACTAGTTTTTGTTCTTTCATTAAATTTTAATTTTGCTTTTTTGTGTTTCTCCATATTTATATCATAAAGTAGCATTAATTAGGAAGATAGTGGTTTATTTGAGAAGTTTGTTACATAAATGAAAAAAATTAATATAATACTATCCAATTTTTAACCTTTAGCAATATTTGAAAGGTTGGCACAACACAACACAAGAGACAAGCTTGTTCAAGTCAACATCATTTAGCTCCAAAAGTAGGGTTAATGACTTAATTAATTATAGGGACATAAAGTAACTCATCATTAGATTAGTTTGGGTTATAATTTCATTTATGCTCCTTGAATATAGTCGACCTTTTATATGATGTGCTTCTAAATTTTGATTTTGGTAGCTTAAGAAGAGTACATGATACTTAATTTCAATTAATTTTCATACTTTTTTAATATGTGAGATGCAATAATACTTCATTATACCCTATTATTTAATGTTGAAACTCAACGTTTTTACTTCTGTTAAAATCAAATTCTTAATGTGTCTTGAGTGAAATTGAACAATAAAAAAAAATTAAGACGTTAAAATTATAAATAATAAAATGAAGTTTAAAGAGACACTTGAAAATTTATGTAAATATTTTTGTTTTTTTTTTATAAATTTATAAATATTTCATTAGACTACTTATACCAAGTACCAACAATTTATATTTTTTGGACATACCAAAAAGTAAAAATTCAAAGTATCAAGCACCAAATAAATGTGGATTCCAATTTTGCTTCCTCGCCATAAATTTTGTAAACGCGGCAGAAAAAATCCGCTCCGTTAGCTAATGAGCAATGACAGGGCAATAATAGACTGAAGCTATTCCATCTTATTTCCACACTCAAATTCGCTCCACTTTTTAGTTTTTATTTGAATATATATATATATATATATATATATATATATATATATATATATATATATATATATATATATATA
>CATIWO010114276.1:0-24585 GCA_949673435.1 Macaranga tanarius | reverse complement strand
GACCATTAGGAGATCGTGAGGGGAAGGCTAAATTACTGTTCATAACTACCTGCACTGCTCATAAACCGCCCCTCACGGTCGTGATGGGCTTGCTCACGATCATAAGACACCCATCATGATCATGAGGGTTCCAAAACTCATCATACTAAACTTAAAATAATCATTTAGCAAGAGGAAACTATAATACATCTAAAAGTAAGCTTAGAGTTAATAGAAAACACTTCAAAAGTATACACAAATACCATAATCTCATTCTCAAACGTATCACATTCAAATAAATCACAGTTCCAATCATGCATGTTCACACTTTCAACTCATCAATGGGAATAATCTAGAACAAGATTTATTTGCAAGCATAAGCTTAAAGAACACATATTAATTTTACTATTTGGTATCCGGCCGGATCCATTCTTACTCAATTACATCACACTTAGCCAGTATGGCTTAATCTCACACAAATACAATCTCACACATATCATAGACATGCCAAGTTACCCGACTCATCCTCATACGGTATTATTGGCATGTCACTCACAAATAGTATGCCATACACGCTCGGCTCGTTCTCACGTATATAAATGGCATACTTTATACATTTATCGGTAATGCCAACTACCCAGCTCATTCTCATACAATATCATTTATGCCATGCCGCTCACGTGTTGCTGCCTAGCTCATAACCTCACCATAATCACACATGTGACCACCCGGCTCATTCCTTACATTTACACACATAGAGTTCACATATCACCATATTTCACACTTTGAGTATACACATTGCATCAACTATATTCAATAGCAAAATTCTATATTCTCATCATATTCCACTATATATCTCAATATCAATATATCATACACATGTACATTCTTTATTTAAGATTCATAATCCAAGCGTATTATATATAATATATTAGTAATCACTTACCAAAAGTGCTAAACTTTAATAAGAGGGTTTTATCCCAGTTGGTGGTATCTTCCTTTCACTTTTCAACTCCTACATGTAATACATATCAATCACACAAAGCCACATCACATACTTGCACCCAACTCAATTAAGTGTAACTTATTACTCAAAGTTTAATATATCCAAATGATATGTATACAAGTCTAATGACCATTATTTTTCTACTTATGCTATAATTATAAGTCTAATTTTATTTCCAATTAGAATTACTCAATTTAGATATGTAAATAATTATTTATGAATTTTTAAACAAAATTGGGTCACACAGGGTATCCTGAGTGAGCACGAAAATGTTGAGCTCTATTAGACCCCTCAAACAACAAATTTAGCTCAACCTAAAAACTTAAAAGTTATAGAAAACTCATTAAAATTTCCAGAACTTCAAACCTTGCTTAAATTAGAGCTCTACAACTAAAGTTATAGCAAAAACTCTAAGACTAAATAACCATGAAAATAAAGCACGAATTTTATAATCAACACAACTTAAACACAATTAACAATTATGCATACATGGCTTTCCAATTGGTATTCTAAATGCTTGTAAAGCTCTTAGAACTTCCCAAAATTATTGCCAAATGATTAGAGCTAGATCAATTTCTCTAACCCTTCTTAAGTTTAATAATCTCTCTTATTTATATAATTCTTTCTTAATCCTTACCTACACATGGACACACACACCACCATACATATGCACACACATTTAACCATCCCTATGGCTGGAACTCAAGGGGCTTCTAAATAAAACCTTAGGGTAATTATCACTAAATATCCATTTCACCCCTTGATGAAGTGTAGATATTACATGTCAACCCTTATGCTTTCAATTGTGTCAATCTAATCCCATTTTCCTTGCAATTAGGTCCTTATCCCTATCTCATAAACACTCATATTCTTAATTTAAATCCATTACTCTACTCTATATGAAATGAAATACATGATGAATGGATTATGTATCTAAAGTGCGGGTGTTACATATATGATTGACCTTCTTTTTCAAAAACAAGGTATTGACAACAAATCTTTCAAAAATATTATTGTTCTATTATGTACAAACAATAATCTGACAATAATTTGACTACAACCACTACCAATAACAACTATAAACTATACAACAATAACAATATATCAACAACCTCACAACAATAATTAATAAATACTTAGCTATATTTATATAAATTAATAAAATAAATAATAGATTAAATAAATAAATTAATAAGTATATAATTGTTGCTTTCTTTTTTGGTAAACCAGGTTCAATCAAGCGAGCATGCTAGAGGAATTTTCTTCCTCAATAAGGAATTGACTTATATCATATGGATTATGAATCTCCAAATGCCTTTATCATAATTGATTTTGAGTTCCAACAAGAATTTTGTAAATTTAGTGGGATTCAATAAAAGGAAGATTTTGCATTTGTAAAAGAGAAACTTTTTATATTGTAGGAAACCAAAGTGAAAATAGTTAAAAAAAAATATGAAAATATGTATAATAAAAAAGAAAAAAGAAATTTGCTTAAACTGAAAATTTGCAAAAAAAAAAAAAGACTATTTGTAGAGATAATTGTTGATAATTTAGTTTGATGATTGGTTGATAATTAGATGTTGATGATTGATTGGTTGTCTGTGTCCCCTTCTTCTTGATTCCCTAGTTCTTTTATAGTAAAATGTCATTAACTCATCAATTAAAAATTAGAAATCATCAGGTTTTAGTTAAGAAAAGTTAATTCTTTGTAGCTTGTGCCCTTTAACTTCTTTCCCAAACCTTCCTCAGAAAATTCTAGAGCCTTCATATAGTTTCCTTCATCTTAGTACTTAATTCCTCAGTAAATTTTGGAACATTCAAGCATATTCTTGCAATGCAGCTCCAAGCCTTCCTCAACTCTGTAATTTTTAATTTAGAAAACTCTTTCTTCCCTAAGGCTTCCTCTGCAACCTGTATCAAATCAAGAAACACATATTCTATAAATTTTTATTTTTATGGATTGGGTTGTATAATTTGTTAATGGGCTAAAATTTAATTTTGGGCATAAATAATATCCCCCGCATATAATTAGTATGGGTCAAGGCCAAACTAATTATATGGATATATACCCATAAAATAAAAGAACTTTTTCATTTTCATTATTTTCTTATTTTCTATCTTCTTCATTTTTTTAATTTCAAAATACCTATATTCTCTTTCAAATTGCCCATCAAGTTTATTTTAAAATTTTAATTTCTCATTAATTTCACTTTACCCACAGCTTTGTCTATCCAAAAATCAAAACACCCATTTCAAATCTTACCATCTCCTCAAGAACTATGATATTCTCTTCCAAAGGTAAGTGCTGTATTTTTTTAATTCCTTATTTCCTCTTCAAAACATCTCAATTATTTTTCTTTCAAATTTAAATTTCTTCATAAATCCACTTACCCATCACTTGAACTCTCTAAAAATCATAAAATCCATATTAATTTTTCCATTTTCTTTACTATATCAAATATTCAATCTAATAGGTATTCAAATTTCAATTGCCAAAATCACCAAAGCACATCACTTATCCTTTTTCTCCATTACCTATCTTCATCACCATCATCTTCAAGTTCTCTGCAAAATTCATTTTACCTAAAGCCTTTTTCAACCAAAATTCACAAGACCCATGCTAATTTCTTTAATTTTTTAAGATATCAAGAACCCATGGTAAGTAAAAATCTAAATTTTTTATATAACTTACCAATTCATTGCCCATTCTTCTCCGTCTTTCTTCCTTGCTAACATCGATCACCATTACCACCATCTTCAAGTTTTCTACAAAATTTACTTACCCAAAATCTCTTTTACCCAAAAATTAGAGCTCATATATCTATTTTTCCCTCTTGCATCAATATATCAACATGCCCATTCAAGTAAAAATTTTAATTTTAATTTGAAAATTCAAAACCCATCACCAATTGGAATCACCATCATTATCATCTTATTGCTATTTCTCACCTATTTAGTGCCTTTTTTCCAGCTTAGCAACTATTGCAGCTAATTAAAGCTAGGTCAATGTCACCTCAGCTCTGCCATTGCAGCTAATTAAAGCTAGGTCAAAGTCACCTCAGCTCTGCCATAGGCAGAAGTTGACGCTACTAACATTGCGATATCCACCAGCGATGCCATTGCCTTGCTAAGCTGCGTCACACTTGTTGCCTTACTTTACGTGCGACAGTGCTACTACTTGTTGCCAGGCTGAAGCCGTTGCCTTAGAAAAATTAGACGTACTATCATTTGCTGCTTCTCAAAGTAATTTCAGCACACTTCCTTAAGACAGATAAAAAAATCCCCAAGCTAAATCTACCTCAATATAATCAAGGTAAATTCCATCCTTTGCTTTTTTTTTGTGCTTGAGGATGTGATGGAATTTTGTGAATTTAGTTGGATAGTGTTGATGCTTAAATCATATTTTATTGTATTATGCTTTCTTAGCTTTTGAATGGAATTTGTTTGGGTTCACTACTACATATCATTACATTCGTGATGAAAAATATTGTCCCAAAAATTTATAAAATTATCACTAATATACTTTTATTATAATAAAAAATTGTTAACGAGTTGTCACCTATAATAGTGTTGTTGACCCTTTGTATGATCAATGTATTGATCAATCTCAAATCAACCTTAATTTTAACTTTAACAATCAATTTTGGTTGGTAACTTGTGCATTTAGGTGTGATTATTAGTTAGATCAAAGCCATGCTCATTGGACCAAGTTTTGGAGACAAAGAACTCAATGTCTTAGTCACGATAGTGAGCAGCATCACGAGCTCGAGACCTTCAAAAAGCCAAAATTGATGAAAATGGCTCCGCCGCTCATGATCTACCCTTATGGTCATGAGGAGCACCTTCACGATCGTGAACAGTGTCATAAGTGAGCTAGCAGCCTTTATAACGGGTATTTTGAAACTCCAACAACTACAATTTTGAATCTCACAATCATGACATCTTCTCTCATGACTGTGAGCATCAAAATTCTTACAAAAAGTGAAAGAAACATTAAAAAAATTTGGAGTTTATTGAGAATAAAAATTAGAGCTCCAGTAGTCATATTTCCACCCCCTAGGGCTCTATATGTGTAGCTAAAAATTGTTTATCAATTGTTACAATATAAAATTGACACAAATAATAATTAATTTGTGACAATAAAATTATTGACATGGATAATAATTAATTTGTGATAATAAAATTATTGTCACATATATTATCTTAGTGACAATTAATATTGTAACATAAATAAAAATAATTATCATGAAAAATATAATAGTGTCACTAATTTTATTAATAACCATTGTGTTTATCATGACAATTCAATTTATTGTTATAACATCTATTAATGGTGGCAATATTTATTGTCACGAAAATTAGACTTTTTATCTATATTGTATTATCAATAATTTACAATTGTTACAAATATCAAATACAGTGACAAAAAAAAATTATTATCATTATAAAAAAAAATGGTTATTAAGCGATGTTTGAAATTATTTTGTGTTGTATTTTTCATGACAATTCAATTTATTGTCATAACATCTGTTGATGGTGGCAATATTTATTGTCACGAAAATTAGACTTGTTCATTGTATTATCAATAATTTACAATTGTTACAAATATCAAATACAGTGACAAAAAAATTATTGCCATTATAGATAAAAATGGTTATTAAGCGATGTTTGAAATTATTTTTAGTAAGGAAAAATGTTTCTAAAAATTTTTATGGTCAATTATGTCGGCGTTAGTGTCCTTGAATTTGCTTTTGGAGAAAATGGCAATAAAAATCATTATAACAATTAAATTTTGTTCATATTTATTAAATTAATAATAACTTTTCAACATTTGACTAATTCATATGTGCATTATATATCATTATTTACAATTAACACTAAATTTTTCTAAAAACCTGCATGCATGTCCTAATGTTATAATTCACCACAAATTCCTTTCTTCCTCTCTGGTGACTTGAAGGGATTGTGCAATCCATACTTGGGTACTTGAACAACTCTTTATAAATAGAGCAAGCATGGATAATAAAACTTCTAGGCTAGGCAAGCTCCTCCATTGCTGAGCCACCGTTTTTATTTGGGTATAAAATTATGCACTTACCTTCTCTGCCATTTAAAAATCAGAAGATTAGGAGAATTGGGAAAAAAAAAAAGCCCCATAACTACGAGACATTATACGGTGGTCCTAGCCTATGATGAGCTAGAAGGCCAAACCAATCAAAATTTAGTATTTAATTGAAGTGATAAAAACTAAAACTTAAAGAGCACATAGGTGAACCCTAAATAGCTTCATAATATTGGCTTGGCCTTCCAACTCATCATGAGTCAGGATCATTATAAAATTTCTCCATAACTACACCTAATAAAATGGTTCAAACAATCATATGCTTTTTTTTAATGGTAAAGAAGATAATAGGATTTCAAGGAAATTATACAACGAAAATTAAGATCACTAGCCAAAAGTTCAAAAGTAAATGCGTGTTGAGCAAAAATACCTGAGTTGATTTTCCCCACTAAAGCCAATTCAAAAAAAAAAAAAAAAAAAATCCAATGGAGAGGCCTTTGAAAGAAGGAATGGAGATGCTCGTGAAGTGGTTGTTCCTAGAGAGATGATTCATTGGCAATGACCAATTATGGCTACAAATCCCTTGCCCTTCTTTGTCTCCTCATTTCTATATTTTTCCTTGTTTGATAAAAGCTTCAAAAAGAAATGAAAATATATAATCTCTATCCCAAAATTTGAAATTAGGGAAATAGGATACTAAAAGAAAAAAAAAAAAGGATAAGATTGCTGCAAAAAAAATGAAAAAAATTATCATAACAAATATAATGATAACAATTCAAAATTATCATATATTTTAAATATTTTAATGTGATAATAACATAATTGTCACTAAAATAACTTTGGTTACAATAACAAGTTCTTGTAACTATAAATTTGATACTGACATCTTTTTTATTATTTTATGTAACAATTAAATTTGCCATTAAAATTATTTTAGTTTTAAAATATTAGTTGTCACAATATATATATACACAATATTTCAATGTGACAATAGTATAATTGTCACTAAAATAACTTTTATTATAATTATAAATTTAATGATGACAGGTTTGCTACTGATATTTTTTTCATAATATCTTATATGAAAACTAAATTTATCATTGAAATTATTTTAGTTATAAACAAAAATTAGTTGTCACAAAAAATTTAATGCTCATATATTTACAAAAATTGTCATAAATTTCAAATTTTTTTTGTGACAATGATACTTGTCACTAGAATTTCTTTTAACTACAGAAAAAATTATTGTCACAAAAAAATTTATTGTTCATTTTATTATTATAATTAGTGACATTATTATGGTAAATTGTCATGAAATTTTAAAATATTTGTGACAATATAATATGTTGTCATATGTTGTTTAATGAAAAATTAATAAATTAAATATTGTGACATTTCAAAAAAAATAATTATCATTTATTGTATATTTTTGGTGACGATAAATTTTATGATTATAAAAAACATTGTCAATAAAAATTTTAGCTACATTTTTTAGCTACAAAAGAAAATAAAATGTCACAAAAAGTTATATTCTAATTATTATTATTATTTTTTGTGACAATTTTTTATTAAATTTTCATAAAAGTTGAAAACTTTTATGACAATATAATATATTGTCATGTATTATTTTAAGATTAATCAATAAATTAGATTTTGTAACTAACTAAAAAAATCTTGTCATGTATTGACAATAAAAAATTATCACTAAAAAATGAATTTTTTGTAGTGATTATTGTATTGATGATGATGATGATGATGTTCTGTGGTATCAAAGCTTGCTATTGTCACTTCTTGCCTTGATACTTAAAGCAAACATTAATTTTTGGGGAAATATGAAATTATTTTTATGCAAATAATATAAACAAGTGAATAAAATTTGGTACTGTTGGTGATAATGTGCTTGTGAAATGGCAATATTGTTGCCATTTGTTGTTCTTGGGGAAATATGAAATTAATGTCAAATTGCTTGATGTTATGCCAAATTGGAACAATTTTGCTTAAGGCATCTTGAATTTTTGTTGAAAACGTTTGATGATTTACTTGCTAGCCTAATTTTATAAGCATTTTTAATGACA
Source organism: Macaranga tanarius (assembly GCA_949673435.1). NCBI lineage: Eukaryota > Viridiplantae > Streptophyta > Magnoliopsida > Malpighiales > Euphorbiaceae > Macaranga > Macaranga tanarius. The sequence goes on along the minus strand of CATIWO010114276.1, from coordinate 16,463 downwards.
ATTTGTAAAAATTTGGCCAAAATGTGCTATTTCCTCAAGACAAATTGCTTTGTTTATGTTATGCCTTTAGAGTCTAAGTCTATTTTTAGACTTAATCTTCATTCAAATGACCAAAAATTATTGCTTTAATGCTTTAAGACTCTATTTATGATTTGCAAATTAAAAATTCCCAAGCAAAATATATACTTGATATTTATTTTAGCAATAAAAAACCAAAATAACTTGTTTATATTATTTGCATAAAAATGCGCTAGTTTCATTTAATTTGCCAAAAACTATTTTACAAATTAAAGAATTTCAGCTTTTGAGCCAAAATAATGTTAAATTTGGTTTTTCACTTGATGTCATTTTCTTATTTTAACCAAAATTTACTGCAAATGTCTTGGATAATGCTTATATCCGATTATTTTGACCTTTTAAAATCATTTTCATTAAAAATTTGAATTGGTTGATGCTTTAAAATGTAAATCCCCAAGCAAAATTTTGGCATTTTAATATACCTCAAAATTTTGACTTCACCACTATTTCTCAACAATTTCCTTGGGGATTTCAATGCATTTAACTTCAATTCATTGTAAAAATTAATTATAACTAATTTTCGCAAGGTTTCAAGGAAAAATTTCACATTTACCAATTATTTGGCCTAAATGCTAAGGTTAGCTATTTATTTGCATAGTAACTTTGCAAAATCCTTAAGGCAATTAACATCTTACTTCATTAATGCTTTAATATACCTTCTTTGCTTGTTATCTTTTTGTTTCCTCAAGTAAGTTTTCTATTTTTTGCACCATTGAGTTACAACTAGTTGACAACATGTCTTTCTTGAGGAATCCTTGATGCCACCTTGATAAAATTATTATTTTGTATTTATTTCCATCAATTTAGGCACTTTTCTCTTGGTTTCACTATGGTTTTAGGCCAAATATAACTTTTTTTAACTTACTTTGGCCAAAATAAACCTCACTTCCCCAAGGCTATTTTCAAGAAAAGTGCAAAAACATACCTTCACCATTTTAGAAAATTCATTTTAGTATTCTTAAGCCTTACTATTTGATGATGCTTAAAATTGCAAATAGCTTTAAAAAATGCACAAAGTCTCATTTTCAAATTTAATCCTCAAGTCACTTTCTTGTATATTTACCCTTTAAAAATGTATTTTTTTTGCTTTTTCCTTTGGGATTTGCTTTGTATTCACTTGACATCTCTTCATCAATCATTTTATTCCAATTATTTAGTAAGAATGTCAAATTATTTGGTAAATGGAGTTCCTTGATCATAACTAACTTTACACCACTGATCACACCACACGTGTACCACAACTATGCATTATTCAACAAACCAAACAGTCTATTTTTAGCCATTATGCTGCTGAAATTTTATCAACACACATCACAAAGACGTATTCACACCAAAAAGACACACCAAAGAAAATTAAAAAATAAACAAAAATATACCAAAACTCACAAAGTTCAAATTTTATTTATTTATTTAGGATAGTAGCTATCAAGCCAACTTTCCAAACTCAAAAAGTAAAATATTGCCACTATAATTATAAAGTGGTAAATTTTTAACTTGGGACCAGTCACTTATTTTATTTACTTAGCTTTCATTTCCCACATAATGGAAAATATTTTCTAAGACCACTTCTGACATTCTTCTTGAATATTGTTAAACAGAACCAACAATTAGGCTAGATAGGGAGGTGGTCCTCAACTTCCTCTCTATTTAGACTTAGCAAATTTGTACAATCCATGCAAAACAACCCCTCCCTAAACTCAGTGTTGTAATTGAATCCACCATAAAGAAGGCAATAATGAATTTTTTGCTATCAACAATAATCTTGATTGATAAAACTATTATTGCATTGGTTACCTATTTAGTGAAAATTAGAACAATAATATTAGTTACGATTAGTTTTTTCATCTTCTCATATTGCTTCTCAAAAACTACACTTTTAAGTTGATCTGGCCTAGTGACCTGATTTGTTATGATTTTTCTCAAACACTCAATGTTACCCCCCTAAGTGTGCTGAATCTCAATGATAACTTCCTCAGCCTCTTGAGTCTCTAAGGATGTAGTACATTTAGAGTTATCAAATTCAACATCTAATTTGTTTAAAATGCCTATAGACTCCTTTTCGTTTGAAATTGAATCCTCTTTAGTTTTAGCATCAGATTGAACCTTCTCTTCCTTTTGTGTGCGGGTTAACTACTGAGAAAGCTTTTTATGCTCCACCCTATGCCATTACTTTATTTGGTGGAATAGGTGGTGGCACCATAAATTTTAGTTGCTTCTTATTAAATATTTATGGTGGCCTTATGTCATCCCTCATAGACTTAGTCTGTAGTTATTTTTGAATGTAGCTGGTGTAGAAGGCCTTTTCTCTAATGCTGAGAACCTCCTATGAGGAACTGGTCTCCAATGGCTTCTGAATCTATTTGGGTTCATATTAGAAAGTTAAACCACATTCTCTTTCTCTCTAATTTTCTTCAATATTCACTGATCCTTCTCTATATGTATTGTTTCCTTTTCTGCATTTAAGTTTACTCCCACCCTCAGGGGCTAAAAAGGAAGCAAATAGTCCTAAGGAACTTGATCCTTCCATTGGAGAATTTGTATATGGCCTTGGGGAAATGGTGTTTGGCCCTTAAACTGAGGAATTACTTTTTTCTATAGGTCAAATATTGCCCCTGGGCTTTGTACCTGACTTTGAAGATTTGGTGCTTGACACTAAGGATTTTGCACTTGGCCTTGGGGAATTACTATTTGACCTTGAGGAATTACTTCTTCCTCATGAGAAAAATTATCCCTCGGGCTTCTTCCTTCCTGAACAACCTCTTGGTTATGAATTCTAAGGTGATAACTTGGATTTGCCTTATCATTTATATAAATATGGACTCCATCATTGGGCTTAGCATATGCAACAAGTTTCCTTTATGGTTGAACCACCACCCTTAGGGAAACATTCTAACTTCCTTGCCTAGAGAGTTGCTCATTTATTCTAGCAAATCAATTCCTCATGTCTTGCAAATTCTATCGGATAGTATTATTAATTTTCTACGTAGTATTATTCATCCGCAATATTACATTCTGGATATGCTTCATTCCTTCTAAGAAATTGGACATCAGTGCCCTTACTAGTAGTAGTCACAGCACCATGAATGATTTTAAAATTTTGGCTTGTGTAGCCAAAAAGGTGTATCGATCTAAATTTGATCCTGAGGCATTGAACCTTGTTTCAATATATCATCTATTTCTATAGGCGTATTAGTCAAATTATCAATCCATAAAGTTTTTTCTCCATTTATAAAGCTAATTATCTCATTGGAATGTGTTCCACCAAGCATGTCAAAAGATTATTGCTCCAATTTTTGGCAAACCTGGTTTAATCAAGCGAGCATTCTATAGGAATTTTCTTTCTCAATAAGGAATTAACTTCTATTAGATAGATTATGAATTTCCAAATGCCTTTATCATAATTTATTTGAGTTCCAATAGGAATTTTATAAATTTAGCAAGATTCCGTAAAAGGAAAATTTTGTATTTGTAAAAGAGGAACTTTTATGTTGATGATGTGTTTATAAACTTGAAGAAAAAAGGAAAGTAAACTAAAAATAGCTAAAAGAAATAAGAAATTATATAGAATAAAAAAAGTAATAAAAAATTGCTTAAACTAGAAATTTGCAGAAAATGGCTATTTGTAGAGATAATTGTTGATGATTTGGTCTGATGATTGGTTGATAATTGGATGTTGATAATTGATTGGTTGTTTGTGTCCCCTTCTTCTTGTTCCCTAGTGCTTTTATAGTAAAATGTCATTAACACATCAATTAAGACTTAGAAATCATTAGGTTTCAGTTAAGAAAATTTAATTTATGTAGCTTGTGCCCTTTAACTTTTTCCCTAAGCCTTCCTCAAAAAATTCTAGAGCCTTCTTGTATTTTTCTTCACCATAACACTTAATTCCTCAGTAAATTCTGGAACATTCAAGCATATTCTTGCACTTCAGCTCCAAACCTTCCTTAGCTCTGTAATGTTTAATTCCAGAAACTCCTTCTTCCCCAAGGCTTTTTCTTAACCTGTATCAAATCAAGAAATACATATTCTAAAATTTTTTATTTTTATGGGTTGGGTTGTGCAATTTGTCATTGAGCCAAATTTTAATTTTTGGCACAAATAATAATAATAATAATTATATAATTATTAATAAAATAAAATTATTAATAGAATAATTAATCTATAACACACATAAAAGATAACATTGTAGGCGGCGGGGCTCAGCGCGCACCCAAGTATTTGGCGACCACGGTACTGTGCAGGCTCAAAACCCACTAAGAATACAAACACAAGCTTTTTGAGCCTGGATCAGAGAAGGGAGTCACTACCCGGGTGAGATTCGGGACACTTTTACAGCAACTGGATCCTGAGAAGGGAGCCCAGTAGCCGTCCTCAGAGACTAGGTTCGAAAACTGGGTATGGACTTTTGGAATGCCCATCTGACCTTGCAATTGGCCTCCGTTTATATTTCATATTTTATTTATTTTAATTATTTAATTATTAAGATGTAAAATTACAATTGCCTTCAAGCTATTTCAAACTTTACAATTTAGTCCAAGTTTGTTAAATAATCCATTTTTTTACATGCAATTAATTCCACAACACATATCCATCACTTGAGGCATTCATCAATTAATTCCACAATATATAAATAACGCATGCAAAGAAAGGAGGGAGAAGAAATGAATTACAACCCGTTTCACATACAATTAAAAAAATGAAACTAAAATCAGAACTAAAAAATGGTAACTCATGAGCTACTGTGTATATATGCCTGCAAGAGATTCTAATTAATTCACCTAAAAAAATATACAAGAAATAAAAAAGGGTTAGTGTATAATTATTGAAATTGTAAGTATACAATAAACTAAAAATGCAAAAAGCACCATAAATTACTGCCTAGAAATCATCTAGATAGCACAAAGGCAGCGCCTCATCACTAAGGCGCCATCTCATCACAATGAGGCGATCAAAACTTCGCCTGAGGATATAGAGGTGGCACCTCTACGGACTATGTTTTAGGAACAGAACGCAAAAAAGGGGAAATCAATTAAACATGTATCAATTCTAAACATGCATGCATTGTAACACCCGTACCTTAGGTGCATCATTCATGCATTATACCTTTCATAATATATATAAAGTAGAGTCATGGATCACATTTAAGTTGGGCATGTGTATGAATGGTAGAGAGGAACCTATTTATAAGAAAAGTTGGGATTAATTTATCACATTAGAAAGTTATAGATTACTATGTAATAATCCTATTTCATTAAGGGGGTGAAAGGATATTACGGAGATAATTGTTTATAATTATCTAGATTCTTATTTGTTTATTCTTTATTGAGATTAAGCCTTTAATTAAGGGGACACCTTAGTGTATATTTGAAAGCTTGTGATTGGTGCATATTTATATGTGTGTGTGTTGTATATGTGGTAGTAGTGTGTAGAGAATTCCTTTATGAAGAAAAGGGAGTGATCTTGATTAACTTTGGGGAGATTTTAATCTTGCTCTACTCATCTAACAATAGTTTTGGGAAGCTATAGGAGATCCACTAGCCATTGGAGCATCATTTGGTCTACTATACATGTATTTTGGTTAATTGAAGTTAAGTTGTAATTGTTATAAAATTCATATTATGTTTTCCTTTTTCATCAGTCCTAGTGTTTTTGCCATAACTTGAGTTGTAAAGCTCTATATTGAGCAAATTTTGATGTTTAGGAAACTTGAGAGAGCCCTCTACAACGTTTATGTTTTTAGCTTAAGCTGAATTTACTACTAAGATTGTCTAATAGGGTTCGATATTTTATTACTCACCCTTATGGTCGTGTTTTACCCCGATTTTAATAAAAAATTCATAGATATTGTTATATATGTCTGAATTGAGAAATTCCAAGTGGAATTGATAGTAGACTCATAATTCTTACATTAGTAAAAAAATCATAGTCTTTGGATTTGTATGTACACTATATTGATACCTCGAACCTTGAGCATTAAGTTACACGTAGTGAGTTTAGGTGCAAGTGTCATATTTGCTATATGAACTTGATGTATGGTTATGTGTAGGAGTTGATAAGGATAGAGGAGACACCACTCACTAGGAGAAGCTTTCTTTTGAAGGAGTTGAAAGCACTTTTGGGTAAGTAATTATTAATATAGTGTATATATATATTGATTCTCTTAAATATAAGAATTATATTGCTATGAATGGCTTGAGCAAGTTATATGATGTGGTATGAAATGAAATATATAGATTGTGAGAATGTTGAATTATTATTGAATGGATTGATTGAATGTGGGGTCAAGTGATGTATGACTGTTGAAATATGAATTGTGCATATTTATATGGATTGATTGAATAATGGTGAGGAAATATGAGGTATATGTGTGATAGTGGGGCTGAGCCGGGGGGATAGCCTCCACTGATTGTGAAATATGGGACTGAGCCGGGTAGATAGTCTCAGTAGTGGCCACATGTGAAAATATGAATTGTGAGATGGCCAAGCTGAGCCGAGTTGATAGCTACCCTTTATATATGAGAATGTGAGATCTGGGACTGAGCTGGGCGGTTAGTCTCAGTATGTGGCCACTTGTGAGAAATGTGATTGTGTGAACCAAACTATGATGTTGTGATATGAATGAATGAGTTATGGTTTTATGTGATATTACATGATTATTCTTCTACATAACTGTGATATGTATGAATTGATATGTGTTAGGAATGTTCTAAAATGTAAGCTAAATCTTGTATACCTTGTGTATATGTTTAGTATATGTTTTGTATAGTTTCTAAAAATGTTCCACATAATTTCCATAAATGATTGGTATGTGTTGGAATTAAAGTTATAGTTCATATTTGAATTTGGCCTATTAAACACTTGTTATATTTAATAGCTTAGTTGGTTCTTGAGAAGTGATATATATATATATATATATATATATATATATATTAGTAATTTCTTATTAAGTAGCAAGCTCACCCCTTTGCAACTATATTTTCAGGGTGTAGTTAGACAAAGCTTGGAGTTTGCATTATTAGTGACTTCAGGTGGGCCGGAGGCGTGCTTAGTGAAATCATCTCCCATCCTCATTGTCATGCACCACTTGCATTTTGTGATGATGCTATCAACACTTTGTCTATATGTAATATTTGTATTAGGATTGCACTATGTAATGTATATATGAGTAATGGATTGTGGAGTTCATGTATATGGTTGTGAATATGCTAAACTTATGTATGTTATTTGGTTGAGTAATTTATGCAATATATGTGAAAGACATTGTCCAAGAAGTATGTTGTGCATGTGATGCAAGTAGGGTAAAGTTTGAGCAATGTCATGCTGAAACAGGGAGGAGCTGCCTCTAGGCACTAGCGAGCGCCAGTGAGTGGAGATCGCCAGTTCCCCTAACTAGTTCCATACACTGATGAGCGCCAGTCCCCTGTTACAGACTTATTTTTAAAAAATAATTTATGCATATAATTAACCAATTGTTTCACTCACTTATATGAATGTGATGTGTGATAAGAAATGTATGTGCATGGCATGTACCTATATCTATCTATATGTATTCATGCTATTATAGATTAATTTCCTTTGGCCATGTGTATGGACTTGATTAAGGCCAATATTGTGGGTCTCACATTTAGTGGTATCAGGGTAGGGATTAGATTCCCTTGGGACATGGAAATATAGTGCATTCATGGCATACCATGCATAGTTTATAGATGACATCTAGTTGATAAGTGTAGAATGTGTTAGGATGGAAGAATACCAAGCACCTTCCATTCCCAGAGGAGTCATCTGAGTCAGTACATAGGTAAGCTCCTATGCATGCATTAAGTGAACATGAACAAAATCCAAATCCCAACCACCACCTCCACAAGCTCGTTACCCTCCATTTATGTAAGATTTTGTATAAGATATAAGGGAGATGGCATAAAAACTGAATGAAAGCACTGTTAATGATAATTACGAGAAGATAAAAAAAACACTGACCTAAAGCTTTTGCAGGAACCACTGACCCAATGGTGGCTGAAGAATGGCTGAGAAGTACCGAAAAAGTGTTAGATGAATGCACTCCTGAAAAGAGGGTAAGCTATGTGGCGTCATTATTTGAATAAGATGCCTTGGATTGGTGGGAGATGGTGCTAGAAAGCAGGAATGTGCCAATAACATTAACTTGGGCAAATTTCTTGAAAGAATTTACAGACAAATATATGCCAATAGTGTACAAAGATAAGAAGAAGCTTGAATTCCTCAACTTGAAGTAAGAAGAATTATTTGTTGCAGATTATAGGTCCGGTTTGTGAGATTATCAAAATATGCACCCGAAGAAGTAGCAATTGACGAATTAAAAAGAGACAAGTTTGAAAGGGGCTTAAATCTTAAAATCTAGGAACGGATAGCAATAAAACCACCCACCTATAGAGATTTACTGGAGACAGCACTCTGAGTAGAAGAAAATATAATAGAAAGGAATACATTGGAAGCTAAAAAGAAGAGGACTGCTGGTATGTTCACTACTCCAAGTAGAATAGGGGGAGGATCATCCTTTAGAGGTTTTAGTTTTCAACAAAGCAGTTTTCGAGAATGAGGGGTAGATTAATCCAATCAAGCAGCAGGGAGTATTTCAAGTAGAGGAATTGGAAGATCTGTTAATCAAATAGATAGGGGAAAAAGTAAATCAATGGGTAGTATATCTGCCTCTACATGTAATAAATATGGTAGATTCTATTCTGGAGAATGTTGGGGGCCTTGAGTAGTTATGTGTTACTATTATAGCATACTAGGACATATTGTCAGAGATTGTCCAACAAGGAAGAATGCTGAAGGACCTCAGGTAACGGGGCAGAGTAGTGCGGGAGAAAATAATCCTCAGATTAGTCGAGGTAGAGGTCGTGGAAAAGGGAATGAAGTTGGCACTTCTACACCGACAGAATTAAATGGGCAAACTCAAAGTCAAGCTAGGGTGTATGCCATTACAAGGCAAGAGGCTCCAGTTTCACTGGATATGGTTACGGGGTACATTTACTATCCTTGGTTATGATGCATTTGTTTTAATAGAACCTGGCTCTACATGTTCATTTATATCCTATGAGTTCGCATTGAAAATTCATGGCACTACTGAATCATTAGGATATAATATATGTGTATCTATGTCTGCTGGGAGTATAGTGATTGTTAATATGGTGATTAGAGCCTGTCCTACGGAAGTAAAAGGTAGGACTTTATATGCTGACTTAATAGTGATCAATTTAGAAGAGTTTAATGTTATTTTGGGGATGGATTGGCTATCTAAGCATCATGCTATTATGAACTGTTATACAAAAGAAGTAACTATCGATATTTTGGGGCAAAGAAAGATAATTTTAGTGGGTGGGAGAAAAATCATCCTTGCTTGTTTAATTTTGGCCACAATAGCTTATCAACTAATTAGAGATGGGTATGAAGCATATTTGGCCAACATTATTAATACGTTAAAGGTTAGTCTGGGAGTTATGGATGTACCTACTGTTATAGAATTTCGGCTGTATTTTTAGATGAATTACCGAGATTACCACCACATCGAGAAGTGAATTTTAAAATTGAGACCATACTAGGAGCAGCGTCAATATCTATTGCAACATACCGGATGGCACCATTAGAGCTGAAGGACTTGAAGAAGCAATTGGAGGAACTGCTAAAAAAAGGGTTTATTAGGCCAAGCATTTCACCATAGGGAGCACCAGTGTTATTTGTGAAAAAGAAAAATGGAAGCATGAGATTGTGTATTGACTATAGGCAATTGAACAAAATCACAGTGAAGAATAAATATCCCTTGCCTAGAATTGATGATTTGCTTGACCAGCTAAAAGATGCTTCTGTATTTTCAAAAATTGATTTGAGATCCAGCTATTGACAACTTCAGGTAGCAGAATCTTCTATTCCTAAGACTGCATTCAGAACTAGACATAGGCATTACGAATTTCTTATGATGCCTTTTGGACTGACCAACGAACTAATAGATTTTATGCCATTAATGAATAAAGCTTTTCAGCCGTATTTAGATCAGTTTATTATTATTTTCATCGACGTCATACTCATTTACTCTCCGAGTCGAGAAGAACATAAAAAGCATCTTCGAATAGCTCTACAGATATTATAGGAGAAGCAGTTGTGTGCTAAATTCAGTAAATGTGAGTTCTGGATGGAAGAAATTGCATTTCTTGGGCATATAGTAACTAAGGAAGGAGTAAAGCCCGATCCATCAAAGATTAAAGCTATTCTAGAGTGGGAACCGCTTACAAATGCGATAGAAATTTAGATTTTCTTAGGATTAGCTGGGTATTATAGAAGATTTATGAAAGATTTTTCTACAATTGCTAGGCCTTTAACTAATCTATTAAAAAAGAATATTCCTTTTCAATGGACTAAAGCATGTCAATGTAGTTTTGAGAGGTTGAGAGAAGCCCTCACTACTGCTCTTGTGCTAGCATTACCAACTAGAAATAGAGGTTAGGTGGTGTATACCGATGCTTTAAGGTAAGGATTAGGATGTGTACTCATGCAAACTGGATGGGTGATAAGATATACATTTAGGCAATTGTGACCACATGAGATGAACTACCCGACACATGATCTAGAGTTAGCCACTATTGTTCATGCATTAAAGACTTAGAGGCATTACCTATATGGGGAGACATTTTCTAGCTTTACTGATTATAAAAGTTTGAAGTATATCCCTGCTCAGAAGGAACTGAACTTGAGGCAACGAAGATGGATAGAATTGTTGAAAGATTATGATTGTACTATCGAGTATCACTCAGGAAAGGCAAATGTGGTCGCAAACATGTTGTGCTGAAAATTAGTGGAATGCTCTACTGGGATAAATTGTTATGATGTGGGAAATTTAGTGGCTTTGCAAGCAATGAATGCTATACTTGAAATTAGGAAAGGTCATTTATTGGCTATCTTACAAGTTAAGCCATTATTGAAAGATCAAATTTGAAGTGTTCAAATGAAAGATTTGTATTTAAAGAAGATAAAAGAAAAAGTAGAAGCTGGAACTAATTCTCAATTTGTAATCACAGAGGATGGTATGTTGATGATGGGAGATCGTATGTGTGTACCGGATACTGGAGAGTTAAGGAGGCACATCATGAATAAAGCTCACTTTGCCCCTTATGCAATGCATCCTGGTAGTACTAAAATGTATCAGGATTTGAAGCCTTTCTATTGGTGGCCAACAATGAGAAACGATATAGTAGAGTTCGTTGCATGATGTTTAACTTGTCAGCAAGTAAAAGCTAAACATCAAGCACCTACAGGTAAATTACAACCTTTAAAAATTCCCAAATGGAAGTGGGAGAAGGTAACAATGGATTTTGTTGTGGGGTTGCCCCGTACTTTTTGAAAACATGATGTCGTGTGGGTAATATTAGATAGATTAACCAAATTGGCTCATTTTTTGTCGGTTCAAACTAGTGACTCTCTAAATAAATTAGCCTCTTTGTATGTTTCAGAAATTATAAGATTGCACGGAGTTCCTTTGTCAATTGTGTCTGATAGAGATCCCAGATTCACTTCACATTTTTGGAAATGTTTGTAAAAAGCTTTGGGAATAAAATTACATTTCAGTATAACTTTTCATTCTCAAACAGATGGGCAGTCAGAGAGAACAATTCAGATATTAGAAGACATGATGAGAGCTTATGTACTTGAGTTTAAAGGAAACTAGGATGATCATTTACAATTGATAGAGTTTGCATATAACAATGGTTATCACTCCAGCATCGGAATGGCTCCATGTAAGGCTTAATATGGAAGAAAATGTCAAAGTCCAGTATGTTGGGATGTGGAGGGACTAAGATAACTAGAAGATCCTGAGTTGATTCAAAAAATGGTTGATAAAATACAAATGGTGAAGAAATATCTCAAAGTGGCATAAGATTGACAGAAAAGTTATGTAGACCAACATCGAAGGGAAATGGAGTACCAGGTAGGAGAGAATGTCTTCTTAAAGGTATTACCATAGAAAGGGGTTTTGAGATTTGGCAAACAAAGAAAATTGAGCCCGAGGTACATTGGCCCCTATGAGATTATTGAAAGAATTGGACCACTAGCATACATATTGGTGCTACCAGAAGAGTTATCTTCTATTTATAACGTATTTCATATGTCAATGTTATGGCAGTACTAATCAGATCCGAGTCACATCGTACAAGAGCTGGAGATAGAAATTTTTGAGACACTAACCTATGTGGAAGAGCTATTAGAAATTTTGGATTGAAAGGTGAAGCAGTTGAGAAACAAAGAAATACCCATAGTGAAGGTAAAATGGAGCCATCATTCTCCTATAGAAGTAATATGGGAAGTGGAAGAACATATGAGACAGAAGTATCCATATTTATTCCTTAGAAGTGGTGAGTAGTAAATTTTAAGGACGAAATTTTCTTTAAGGAGGGGAGAATTGTAACACCCGTACCTTAGGTACATCATTCATGCATTATATCTTTCATAACATATATAAAGTAGAGTCATGGATCACATTTAAGTTGGGCATGTGCATGAATGGTAGAGAGGGACCTATTTGAAAGAAAAGTTTGGATTAATTTGTCATATTAGAAAGTTATGAATTACTATATAATAATCCTATTTCATTAAGGGGGTAAAAGGATATTGTAGAGATAATTGTTTATAATTATCAAGATTATTATTTGTTTATTCTTTTTTGATATTAAACCGTTAATTAAGGGGACACCTTAGTGTATATTTGGAAGCTTATGATTGGTGCATATTTATATGTATGTGTGTGTGTTGTATATGTGGTAGTAGTGTGTAGAGAATTCCTTTATAAAGAAAGGGGAGTGATCTTAATTAACTTTGGGGAGATTTTGATCTTGCTCTACTCATCTAATAATAGTTTTGGGAAGCTATAGGAAATTTATTAGCCATTGGAGCATCATTTGGTAAGCTATGAATGTATTTTGGTTAATTGAAGTTGAGTTGTAATTGTTACAAAATTCATATTCTGTTTTCCTTTTTCATTAGTCCAATTATTTTGCCACAACATGACTTGTAGAGCTCCAAAATGAGAAACATTGAATTCTCTGAAAACTTCAGAGAGCTTTCTATAATTTTTATGTTTTGAGCTTGAGCTGAATCGGCTGTTCAGATTGTCTAATAGGGTTCGACATTTTATTGCTCACCCTTGTAGCCATATTTTACCCGATTTTAATAAAAAAATTCATAGATATTGTTATACATGTCTGAATTGAGAAATTTCAATTGGAATTGATAGTAGACTCATAATTCTTACATCAGTAAAAAAATCATAGTCTTTAGATTTATATATGCATTATTTGGATACCTCGAACCTTGAGTATTAAGTTGCACCTAGTGAGTTTGGGTGCAAGTGTCATGTTTGCTATATGAACTTGATGTATGGTTGTATGTATGAGTTAATAAGGATAGAGGAGACACCACTCACTAGGGGAAGTTTTTCTTTTGAAGGAGTTGAAAGCACTTTTAGGTAAGTAATTATTAATATAATGTATATATATATTGATTCTCTTAAATATAAGAATTATATTGCTATGAATGACTTAAGCAAGTTATGTGATGTGGTATGAAATGAAATATATAGATTGTGAGAATGTTGAATTGTGATTGAATGGATTGATTGAATATGGTGTGAAGTGATGTATGATTGTTGAAATGTGAATTGTGCATATTTATATGGATTGATTGAATGATGGTGAGGAAATATGAGGTATATGTGTGATAGTGGGGCTAAGCCGGGCGGATAGCTCCCACTAAATGTGAAATTCGGGACTAAGCCGGGCGGATAATCTCAGTAGTGGCCACATGTAAAAATATAAATTGTGAGATGGCTAAGCTGAGTCAAGTGGATAGCTACCTAAATATTTATTTGTTAGTCTCAGTATGTGGCCACTTGTAAGAAATGTGATTGTGAGGTGATTGTGTGAAAGTGGTTCCGGCCGGATACTAAACTATGATGTTGTGATATGAATGAATGAGTACTAGTTTTATATGATATTACATGATTATTATTCTACATGACTGTGATATATATGAATTGATATATATTAGGAATGTTCTAAAATGTAAGCTAAATCTTATATACCTTGTGTATATTTTAGTATATGTTTTATATATTTTCTTTATACGTGTCGCATAATTTCCATAAATGACTGGTATGTATTGGAATTAAGGTTATAGTTCATATTTGAATTTGGCTTATTAAACACTTATTATATTTGATAGCTTAGTTAGTTCTTGAGAAGTGATATATATATATATATATATATATATATATATATATATATATATATATATATATATATATATATATACACACACATATGTATATATATATACACATGTATATATATATTAGTAATTGCTTATTGAGTAGTAAGCTCACCCGTTTGCAACTACATTTTCAGGGTGTAGTTAGACAAAGCTTAGAGTTTGCATTGTTAGTGACTTCAGGTGGGCCGGATCCTTGCTTGGTGAAATCATCTTCCATCCTCATTGTCATTTGCATTTTGTGATGATGCTATGAACACTTTGGCCATATGTAATATTTGTGTTATGATTGCACTATGTAATATATATATGAGTAATGGATTGTGGAGTTCATGTATATGGTTGTGAATATGCTAAACTTATGTATGTTATTTGGTTGAGTAATTTATGCAATATATGTGAAAGACATTATCCAAGAAGTATGTTGTGTATATGATGCAAGTAGGGTAAAGTTTGAGCAATGTCATGCTGAAACAGGGAGGGGCTGCCTCCAGGCACTGGCGAGTGCCATTGAGTAGAGATCGCCAATTCCCCTGGCTAGTTCTAGATGCTGGCGAGCGCCAGTGGGTGGCGACCGCCAGTCCCCTATTGCAGACTTCTTTTTAAAAAATAATTATGCACATAATTGACATATTATTTCACTCATTTGTATGAATGTGATGTGTGATAAGAAATGTATGTGCATGGCATGTACCTATATCTATCTATATGTATTCATGATATTATGGATTAATTTCCTTTGGCCACGTGTATGGACTTGATTGAGGCCATGTGCAGTGGGTCTCACATTTAGTAGTATCAGAGTAGGGATTAGATTCCCTTGGGACATGGAAACATGATGCATTCATGGCATACCCTGCATAATTTATAGATGACATCTAGTTGATGACTGTTGAATGTGTTAGAATGGAAGAACACCAAGCACCTCCCATTGGCCTGGAGGAGTCATCTGAGTCAGTACATAGGCAAGCTCCTATGCATGCATTAGGTGAACATGAACAAAATCCCAATCCCAATCACCACCTCCACAAGCTCCTTACCCTCTATTTATGCAAGAGTTTGTACAAGCTATAAGGGAGATGGCATAAAAATCAACTGAAAGCACTCTTAATGATAATTAGGAGAAAATAAGAAAATAGGGTGCTAAAGCTTTTGCAGGAACCACTGACCCAATAGTGGCTGAAGAATGGCTGAGAAGTATCGAAAGAGTGTTAGATCGATTTGAATGCACTCTTGAAAAGAAGGTAAGCTATGCAGTGTCATTATTTTAACAAGATGCCTTGGATTGGTGGGAGACGGTGCCAGGAAGCAGGAATGTGCCAATGACATTAACTTGGGCAAATTTCTTGAAAGAATTTACAGATAAATATATACCAACGGTGTACAAAGATAGGAAGGAGTTTGAATTCCTCAACTTAAAGCTAGAAGAATTATCTGTTGCAGATTATGAGGTCCAGTTTGTGAGATTATCGAAATATGCACCCGAAGAAATAGCAACTGACGAATTGAAAAGAGACAAGTTTCTAAGGGGCTTAAATTTTGAAATCCGAGAACGGATAGCAATAAAACCATCCACCTACAGAGATTTACTAGAGACAGCACTCCGAGCAAAAGAAACTATACTGGAAAGGAATACATTGGAAGCCAAAAAGAAGAGGACTACTGGTGTCTCACCACTCTAAGTAGAACATGGGGAGGATCATCCTTCAGAGGTTTTGGTTTTCAAAAAAGTAGTTTTTGAGGAGGAGGGGTAAGTAGATCCAATTAAGCGGCAGGGAGTATTTCCAGTAGAGGAATTGGAAGATCTGTTAATTGAAGAGATGGGGGAAAAAGTAAATTAATGGGTGGTGTATCTGTTAGTATAGATGTACCCTAGGGCCATTTTGTATGTAAACATTGTATATTAATCCCTTAGCAATAAAGAATTCTTTTAGATAAAGTATTTGTTTATTTGAATATTTACCTTTAGTATTATGTTAAATGAGTTTATTATCAAGAGTTGATAATATGAGTGACAAACTCATTTAGTACAAATACTATAAATGTTCATAGTTAATGGATTAATATAAAGGTAGTATTAATCCCTAGACTAT
>CATIWO010114178.1:0-35006 GCA_949673435.1 Macaranga tanarius | reverse complement strand
TACAAGTGTCGTATCCCACAAGGATTAAATGAGCTAGCCACTAATTAATTTTATTTAAAACTTGTTTAAGGCTCAAATAAATTTAACAACAGTACTAAGTTAATTAAAATAAAATCTAAATGCTAATATACTATTATAATAAATTCTAGAGGAATAACAATTAGAACAATTTAAGTTATTAGGATATATCAATCAATTCATTTTCTGTGTAATTTAATTATTCTTCAAAGCAATACATTTCCTTGGGTTTAATAATGTATCAACTTACTCTTTCGATTATAAATTGTTTAAACATGCATACAATAATTTAAACATTATGGCTTAACTTTCATCCTCACACATAATGAATTAAATCAATAATACATATTATAAAGCAAAATCTATCCTAAAATATGGACATAAACAATTTAAGTTATTTCTAATCAATAAATTAAGGGAAAATTACAAATTTGGTGTCTGAACTTTTCAAGTTTTTCTATTTGAGTGTCTAACCTTTTTCTTTTTTCAATCAAGTGTCTTAACTTTTAAAAATTTTTCAAATGAGTGTATCCGGGCGATCAGAGGCTGAGTGTGCGCTGAGTCAGCAGAAGTGGGCCCTACAATTGCACCAGTTAGCGTCCATGTCAAAAAAAGTTAGACACTCAAATAGAAAAAATTGAAAAGTTCAGACACCAAATTTGTAATTTTCAAAAAGTTCAAACACCAAATTTGTAATTTTTGAAAAGTTCAGACACCAAATTTGTAATTTTCCCTTTTGTCCATCAACCAAAAAGCACATGTGGATCTAGACACTCAAATAGAAAAAAATTAAAAAGTTCAAACACTAAATTTGTAATTTTTGAAAAGTTCAGACACTAAATTTGCAATTTTTGAAAAGTTCAGACACCAAATTTACAATTTTCGAAAAGTTCAGACACCAAATTTGTAATTTTCCCTTTTGTCCATCAACCAAAAAGCACATATGGACGTGACATGGAAGCTGACTGGTGCAATTGTGGGGCCCACTTCTGCTGACTCAGTGCACACTCAGCTTCTGATCGGCCAGATACACTCATTTGGAAAATTTTTAAAAGTTCAGACACTTGATTGAAAAAAAAAAATTTAGACACTCAAATAGAAAAAATCGAAAAGTTCATACACCAATTTTGTAATTTTTCCATAAATTAATTCATGATATGTTTATCTCTTCCATTAGTATTACCATCTTTCAATATATAACACTAATTAAAATCATATTTAAACTGGCCAAAAATAAATAAACATTAAGAACAATAAATATAAAATACATTCTTTGAAGAATTTGATTAACTTTCATTAATTAGTAGACATGGTTCATGAAATGAAGATAAAACCTAATAATATGAAAATAATCTATATCCATAGAAGTATAACAAATACAAGAAGATATAGTAAGAGTATTTTAGAATCATAAATAAGAAGAAAGCATCAAACTCTTGAATTGTCATTTCAATCTTCAAGCCTTCTTTCTCCTTTTGAATCTTTTGTTATTCTTCTTATTTCTAATAATTTTCCATGGCTAAGAAGTGTTCTATATTGCTGCCCTCCTGAAATAATAATCCCCCTTGAATATTTATGCTTCAGAAGTTTATAAACGAAAGGGCACAAAATAAAAGCCGTATGCTTTAGTCAGAAGGAATGCGACTTGTTTGAAGGGTTGCATCTTTTCTTCCCTATGCCGAGTCGAAAAGCTATTGCCAAGTTAAGAAGCTAGTCTTCTGTGCCAAGTCGAGAAACGTCATACAGCCATTGCCGAGTCAAGAAGCAGTTGAAGTCATGAAACTAAACTTCTGTACTGAGTTGAGAAGTGTCCCCTGCCGAGTTAAGAAGCCAACTCACATGTCACGACTATTAAAATTATTACCGAGTCGTGAAGCTCAAGTTGTTGTCTGGACTCGTGAAGATGCATGTCAACTTGCCGAGTCGAGAAAGATGTACTGAGTTGAGAAAGGTAACTCGCTGGTGTGACTCGTGAATGTACTGCATGGGAAATTTCTGAGTCGTGAATGCATGGAATGCATGCTTGAACATTCACGACTCGTGAAGACATTCACGACTCGTGAAGCAACATCCTCTGTCCCGAATCGTGATGGCACATGGAGAATTGCCGATTCGTGAAGCAACATAATCATACTAAGTCTAACTCCTTTGACTTCATTTAACTATCCAAAAATATTAAATAAATAAACAAAACATTAGATAACCATACAAATGCATATATATTAAATCAACATAAATAAAAACCATGATTATTAATAAAATGTATTAAAATTAAATTAAAAAGAAAACTTAATATAACTTAATTATGTATGAAAGATACTAAAATAACTATGCTAATTACCACAAATTAGGTAGGGTGTCACCGGAGTAAACCTCCTCTCTTCCTTCCTACAATCTTATCGTTGAACACGTATTGGTAAGATTCTAAACTCGATTAAATTGATTTAATCCGAACTACTTAGATATTGGTGGGATTTTTAGGGTCAAAATTTTTATTTTTCGCTGCGTGTTTGTGACCCGAAACCCAACAGGGCCCTATTTTGTTAGAGATAGGACTGAGATAAAGCAACCTATTATTGCTATATCTATTCATTTTATGTGCAAAGGGGTTGTCATTTATGCGTAAGCATAAAGAACAAATGGGACTAATTCATTGTTACAAAGTCATAAGAAAAGCTCCTTCACTCACTCATCTTCTTTTTTATGATGATTATTATCTATTTTATAGGGACAATTCATTTGAATATCAATAAATTTGGAACACTTTAAAGGTGTATGAGAGGGCATCAAGGTAGAAAGTGAATTTTGAGAAATTGATGACCTCTTTTAGTAATATTATTGGTAGCTCCAATAGAGATGATATTTGCTCCTTACTTCAGGTTAAAGAAGGTAGCAGTTGAGGTAGTTATTTAGGCCTCCCATCTTTGATTAGTAGAAAAAAAAGTAATATTTTTTGATTTCTCAGGTAAAAGTTGAAATAGAAAATTAATGGTTGGAATAAAAGAATGTTGTCATGAGTAGGTAAAGAGATATTATTTAAAATAGTGGCATAAGCTTTTCTAAATTATACTATGAACATGTTCTTGTTATCCATTGAGTTGTGCAAGGATATTAAAAAAATGATGAATTCATTTTGGTGGGGGTTAAAGAATGATAAATCTAGAAGTATCCACTAGATGAGTTGGAACCATTTATGTAAGCCTAAAGAGTTTAGAGGGATGGGTTTTTATGATATCCAAGATTTTAATCGAGTCATGTTGGGAAGGTAAGGATAGAGGTTTCTTATGGAGCCCCAGCTTTAGTAACTAAAGCCTTTAAATCACAATACTTTCCTAAAGGAAATTTTCTTATAGCCCAGCTTAGTAATAATCTGAGCTTTATGTGGAGAAGTATAATGGCATACCAAGAGCTGATTAAGAAAGGCAGTAGATGGTGTGTAAGATATAGGATGAAGATAAGGGTTAGTATAGATGTATGGCTTTTAGATACTGAGAATTCATGTAATTCATCAAATCTGAATGAGGATTCCAACATAATTATAATTTTAGATATTATACAACCTAATGAGAGATTATGGGACTTGACAAACATATAATAATTTTTCTTAAGTCAAGATAGGGACCTCATCTTAAAAATCCCCCATACCAATAGACATATGGAGCATAGGTGGCAATGAGTGCACAATAGGAGGGAAGTCTATGCTATCAAGAGTGGTTATTGATATTGCAAGGTACTTATATTATTTGATAGTAATGTGCAAAAGCCCTAGCTTTGAAAAAAACTATAGAGCTTAAGGGTTTTACCGAAGGTCAAAAAAATTTTATGGAGAGTTATGAATGCATGGCTTCCCACTAACGAGGCTCTAGTAAAGAGGATGGTACTTGTTCATATTACTTGCCCCATCTGCCATCAAGATGATGAAACAGTGGTTCATGCACTGGTTACGTGACATTTGATAAAGAATGTTTAGAGAGGATCACCAAAGGTAGGTTTAATAGTATAACTAATTCATTCTTAGAGTGGCTCAAAGATATATTTTGAATCTCAGTATGGAATTAAGTTGAGTTACCAGTAATGACAAGTTGTTGTTTTTAGAGACACAAAAATGAGGAAGTGTGGAAGAATTTAAAGAGGCCAATTGAGATGGTAATTCAAGCTACAAAAGACCTATTGAACTAGTGAAAGTGTGCTCAAGATAATTCCAATAATTTTTATTCTAAGCCAAATTAGTTAAATTCTGGGGTAGTGACTTAGTAGTGTCCTCTAGATAGGTGGCTAAAGCTGAATATGGATGCTGTTGTGTTTCCACACTCTATTCTTTAAGAATTGATTGTGTAATTAGAGATAGCTATAGAAGCTTTATTATTACTAGAGAGATAGTGTTACCAGGACAACACGATTCTTTCAAAGCTGAGGCATTGGGTTTAAGAGAGGTTTTAAGTTGGATTAAGGATATAAGTGAACAACAGGTCATTGTGGAGTTAGATTGCTTTTCACTAGTGCAGGAGATTAAGTAGATAGAAAACCTTCAGAGTTAGTCAAGTTTGATCATAGAAGATTGTAAATGATTGTTGGCATCTTTATTATATGTGTTTTGCTACTTTTGTAAGATGCTCTGCGAGTTCTGTTGCTTATAGAATTGCTAAAGCAGTAGGTTTCCTTGTAGAATCGATGACCTAGTAGTTTTAAAGCTTGAAGTTCATCCATGATGTGTTATTGACTAATAATTCTAAGTAATGGAAGTTTAAATTATAATTTTCAAAAAAAAAAACATTTTATTGATAAAAAGTAATATTAATGGAATTTTAGAATGCTAAGGAAACTTTAATTTATTCTTTAAAAATGAAATAGAAACAAAATATTATGATATATAAGAAAAAATTTAGTATTACTTTTTTTTATTTAACAATTTAGTAATAGAAATTAGTTCCATTGAATACAATATGAAGGATGTTTTTATTAAACTTTCAAAAAGTAAGCATATAAATGTTGTTTAGTTCAAATTTAGAGGAATTATATTAATTTAGCCATAACTTGAACTCCTGCCAAATTGAGTTATTTACACTCACCGCCCTTAAGGTTTTACCCTTTTCTTACTATCATTCTAAAGAATTAATTGTGCACATAAAAACTCTTGAGTATTAATTTTAGTCAAAATGAACACCTCTTATCGTTATATTCCAGTGAAACCACCACTGGAATGCTGACGTGGCTCAATATGTGTACAATGATGTGGCAATTTTTTTTTTAAAATTAAAAATCATGGCCTAACTTTTGCTCTCTCCTCAACACAAAAAAGTATTGTTACTTTTAATATCTCCTTTCAACCGGCCATAAAATCCCATCTACAATTTCCATCCCTCTCTCTTTTGCTTTAACTCCATTGAAGAGCTCCTAAAGAAAAAACCTAAATCGAAGTAAATATAAAATAGATCCAATAAAATTTCTTTTTTGGTATCGGTATGAAGACAATTTTTATAGCTTTGAAAAGAAAAGGTGAAGCTTGGATTTGTGTTTTGTGTGCTTTAAATGAGTTAAAAAAAATAGAAAAGATTATTTAATATTGTGAAACTTCATGTGGCCTTTATGGTTTTTGCAAAAAAAAAAAGTAAAGAAGAGAAAGCGGTTGTTATTGTTGGTGTCTTCAAGAAAGAGGCAAGAAGGTTTGTGTACTAGTATAAAGACAACACAAAGAGATATATTGTGGGCCACTTTTAAATATGTCTAAAAACCTAAGTAGAGTGAAGATACTTTATTCACAGCCATAAACTGTTGCTTTCAATTTAAAAATATAATTTTAGAAAAACTTTGTCTATTTTTAGTTTGAATATTTTATTTAAAAGACAAGATTAAATGAATAATTTATTTGAATAAAAAAGTTGATGTTATTCCCAAGTAATGTTTGTCAATGATGTTTTTATTTTTTATGGAATTAAGAATTTTTTTTAAAAAAATTTGCATGATGATTGTGGTGTTTATTTTAGGATTTTTTTGAGTAAACCTTTGACTAATGCTTTATTAATTTTATTTGAATAGATATAATTGGGGAGCAATCGTTCTTTATTGTGTTGCATTACAATGGTGATTTTGGCGAATAGGGGTACCATGGTGGTGATTTTGAAGAAAAAAAGTGTGAAATTGATAGATTGTCATTAGTTGCAATTGATAAGTGAGTAGAAAGTTTATGCATGAGAGGAAGAATCCTTTATTTTTGGAGAATACCAACCATGGATTGTAAGTCTGGTATAAAAAGGCAAAAGAATAATCCACGTATTTTTTTTAAATGACATTACATGTTGCTAATGAAGGAGATATTAAAGTGTTTGTAAAGAATTTAACTATTTTTGACTTAATGGAGTTTGTAATGCCTAGGAAATCTAGTGTGGTTATAGAAGAAATTGTTGAGTGCAGTGAGAAAGATAATGATAATATTATGCAAGTTAGTAGAAAAAGTGCTAGGAAAGATAAATATAGTAGGGAAAATAATGCAAAAGCTAGTGGAAGTAGACTTTGCATAGGATGGGTGCCAAATGCAGGTAGTGCAGTTAACTTGGATTATTAGGCAATGCATCCTAAAATTGATTAGGAAATGCATGTTGCATCTACTACTAATGAAGTTGAACTTACATTTGTTACTAGTCATAATGATAAAGCTACAGTAGAAGGTGGTGATAAGATGAACATTAACAATGACGATGCTAATTATTTAGTATCTGATAGTGATAATGAGGCTAAGTTTGAGTGGTAATTTACTGCTAATGGTACTGAGTTTAAAATTAATATTAGAGATTATTTTAATAATCTAGACTATAGCATAATTGATGTAGATGAGGACTTGATTAATGTTTTAAGAGCATCAGGGCTACTATAAGATAATGTTGGAAATATAGTAGAACCACTAGGGGTAGAAGCAATAGATGAGACAAAACCAGCAGGGGTAAAAGCACCAGTAGATAAAACCAATTAACGCAGAAGCAGCTGGGACAGAAGTTGCTGGGATAAAAGCTGTTGGGATGGAAGCCATTGGAACAACAATAACTAAGAATGTAGTTTTTTCATTTAAGCGGCAAAGTTTGAAATAAAAAATAAGGATGATAATACATTCTAAGTTAGAAGCTTTAATTTAAAGCACAAGATCAACTGCAACAAACAATATAAGAACTTCTACTTAACAATAAAGTGGCTTGCCAAAAATACCTAGAAGGATTCAGAAGTGATCCAAAGCATTGTTGATAGGGTAAAGAAAGATATGAAGCTAAAGATTATAAGGATAAAAGCTTGGAGGGCAAATAATCATGCATTGAAATAGATTATTAGTGATGAAAGTTTATAGTATTCAATACTTTATGATTATCAATGTGAGATTTTGAGATTAAATCCTATAAGCATAATTTAGTTCACAGAGCCTAAGGGTGTATTTGCAGAAATGTACATGTGTTTGGCTGACATAAGGGATGAGTTTAAAGCTGGTTGTAGGCATTTGATATGTCCGGATGGTTGTTGGTTGAAAGGAGAATATGGTGGGCATTTACTTATAGCCATAAGTATTAACCCCAATGACTACATATATCTCATTGCTTGGGCTATTGTACAAAATAAGTGTACTGAAATATGAACCTAGTTTTTAGAATTGTTGAAATCTGATTTAGAGATATAAAATTCACATTATTGGTGCTTCATATTTGATAAGGCAAAAGGTATGGCTAGAATTTAATTTATTAATTTTTTTAGTAAATTGCTTGAAATTATATTAATAAAGCCTATGGGGCTCAATAATATTTATTAAATTGTTAATTTGCTTTGTAAGGTCTCATTAATGTTGTAATTGACTTGTTTCCTAATTCAGAGCATAGGCTTCATATTCATCATAAGTGGGCTAATATGAAAGCAAAGTTTAAGGATAAAGATCTCAAACCTTTCTTATTCAGTGCAGTAAGAGCATTTTATCTAGTGAAGCTCAATCACCAGCTTGATGAACTAGAGAAAAAGAATTTAATTGCAAAGGAGTAGGTAAGAGAGAGGCCTTGTGAGCATTGGACAAGGCCTATTTTTAAGACATTTATAAATTGTGATATATTATTGAACAACATAAGTGAATGTTTCAACATATATATTTTGGAAGTAAGAAAAAGGCTACTGTCAACTATGGTGGAGATGATAAGGTCTCAAGTAATGAAAAGAATCACATCTAAGCAAGTTTTTGGCAGAAAGATAAAGGGAGATTTATGTCCAAAGATCAAGAAGAAGTTTGAGAAAATTATTGAGGTTCCTTATGAATACAATGTCAAATTTATTAGTTCGGCTAATGGACAAGTGAAAGGGCATGAGGTTAATTTTCAGTGGACTTGGATAAACGAACATGTGCATGTAAAAAATTTGAACTCACTGGGATTTTTTTTGCATTTATAAGTTGCAACAATTATAAAGTAGAGTAAAAATCCTTTTATTATATATAGATAAATGCTATAGCAAAACCACAAACCAGCAAATGTATAGCCATGTCATAAATCCTACAAATGGGCTTAAATTGTGGGTTACACATCCTAGTCCACATGAATTTTCCTACCCCTACCAGTAATTAGGAAAAAAAGAGAAAGAATGCCAACTATAAAGAAAAAGGAAGCAAAAGAATTAGAACAATAAGCATAGAAGAATAAATCCAAGCAAAGATTTAGCCTTAAGAAAAAACGAATTATTAAAGTGAAATGCAATATTTGTTGAAAGGTTGGACATAACAAAAGGTATCATAGTATGAAAGCAAGTACTATGCATAATAGCCTTATAAGTAAGCCTTATGGACATTATTGTTTAATCTAAATTTGATTCAGTTCCTTATACTTTTTAGTCTTCTTTTTGTCACAAAGCAATGTCAATGCTAGTGAAGCATGAACACACCAAATAATTCAGCTCCTTATACTGTTCAATTGATGCCTGATGTGAGTTGTTGATAAATGTGCATCTAAAGTGTATTTTATGTCATTATTTAATTAGTTTTATGTATTATTGTGCAAAACTTATGATAGAATTGGTTAAAATATGTTTAATTAGGTATTTATGAAGTTATTTTTCATTTAGGTATAATTTAGGATAAGTTTTAGGAATTAATAAGTTTAATCCATTTAGAATTAGGATTAATAATTCCTTAGATTTTAGGATTTAATTTTGTATTAATTTTAATTTAAAGAAATTTTAGTTGTATTTGATGTCTTTTTCCTTATTTTGACGGGTTAAGTATAGTGGAAGTTGATTTGGAAGTAGAATTGGAGCTTAAAGGAATCAAATTAACGCAAGGAAAGAATCCTAAAATATGACACAGTGTTGTCATGATTTGACAGGGCCATATTTGATATGGGGAAAAGAGGAGCAAATTAGGTCGACTGTAATATGATCTTTTTGCATTTTAACATGGTCGTGTTCGATATATAGTGCGTAGGAATTCAGTATGACAAGGTCGTGTCATGTTTGAACATGGCCATGTCACACCGCAGTGGGACATGCATGGATCAAGAAATTTTAATAAAGCTATGTTACATTTGGATAGGGCCATGTTATAGTTTTAAAATTCAATAAGGATTTAAATTCTCGAGGTCAATCCAAATCTAGCTTGCACAAAGGGCCATCATCACTATATCAAGGAGCTATGGGATGAGGAATAGGGCATTTACAACATATTTTATCACTTATTATTTCATTATTCTTTGTAATTCAAAGACTTTTCTCAAGGCATTCAACATCTTATATGTTTCAAAGGACAACATAGGAGGTTTCTTATCTCTTTGTCTACTCTTAAATTCTTTGGATTGTTTATAAGAATGTTTATGAGCTTTGTTTTTGTAAACATAATGTTATTAGTCTAAATTTTCTTTTATGTACTACAATAAATCTAAGTAGCTTACATATGTATTAACTCTTATTCTTTGCTTTGATTTAAGTTGATTTCTTGTATATGAATTTTATTCTCATGCTTAATTATATTCAACTATTGGTTATTATTAAGGTATGTTAAGACTAAGAGGAGATGCATGCATTATGCTTTACATGATCAATGTGTTGATCAATCCAAATCAACCTTTATTTTGACTTTAACAATCAATTTTGAATTACCAATATGTTTGTTTAAGTGTGATTATAAAATAGATTAAAGTTTTGATAAAGCAAGTATTAGAGGATGATTTAAAGCTTAATTAGAGTCCTCAAAGGTCCCTATAAATGTTTCTAATTGGCTCATGAATGGTTACAACTCATATGGGATCAATTGAACAAAATATACAAATTTACTAGGTAAGGACTCTCCTCACAATCGTGAGATGACTGGCCATGATCGTGAGGGATGGCAAATTTATATTACAGGAACGAAGAGTCTGAGCTGGAGAAACCCGCCACGCTCACGATCCCACCCTTATAATAATAATGGTAGGCTCACGATCGTGACATGCCTCCAACGGGTAAATTTTCACCTCCAAGTGTCATATTTTCAAAGCTCATGATCCTAAGGGTACGCTCACGATCATGAGCAGACATAATCCTACAAAAAAAGCTAAAATCACATTAAATAAAGGTTGAAGAGTGCTTGGACAAATTAAATGCTTTCTAACAACTATTTTTTCACTTCCAACTATAAAGACAAGGCTTAGAACTTCATTTATGAAGTTATAGAGTTGGTGGAGCAAATTGATTGTGCTAATTTATTGAACCAAGCTTTGTTTCTTTAACATTTTCTCTTTGTAAACTCTTTGATTGTAAACAAACTCTTATTGAGTTTGTATCTACCCTTCTTATGAGAGTTCGATGAGTATTAGAGATAGGATTCCTTCATTTACTCATTCTTTGGGGTTGAAGAAGTGGGTAGTAAGGTTCTTTCTCTTTAGGTTAGTATTGAGCCTTTGTAACAAGACATTGATTGTAAAAGGTTATGACTTAGCTTTGAAAACTCTTATGTGAAAGTTTAAGAGTGAGCCTTAAAAACACTTGCGAAAAGGTTAGTGTTAAGCCAAGAAAAACACAAGTTATTATAAGGTTAGTGTTGATCCTTAAAACACTTTTTTATACATAATCTTAGTAATAAGATTGGTGTGGGGTTGAAAAACCTTACTTAGGGATAAGTTAGGTAGAGGATGTAGGATTGGTTATAATCCGAACCTCTATAAATTCTTATGTTGATTGTTTCTTTTCTTATTCTTATTCTTATCGTTATCCTTATCTTTGTTCTTGTTGTTGATTGTATGGGTTAAGTCATTTCCCTAATCCCTTTCTAATTTCCTTTTAATTTTTCAATCTTCCTATAAACAATATATTAGCCCTATTCACCCCCCTTTAGGGCCTTTTTTCAATTCATATCAGAGCTAAAATTCTTAGTACTTAATTGTAAGAATCTAAAAATCCATAGGGAGTGAATATTTTTCTTTCCAAACCTATAATCCTTTCTTTGATGAGAGTGACTACCCTTTTTAGAAACATAAAATGGAGCTTTTATCTTGATAGTGATCCTATTAGATTATAGGGTATAATCTTAGATGGGTGGAACCCTCCCATGAAGATAGTGGAAGACATTCAAGTTCCAAAGGAAAGAAATGAGTGGTCTCAAGAAGAAAAAGAAGAGACCCACAAAAACAAAAGGGCTATGTCGGTTCTTATTGCTTCCATATTAAGAGAGAAAGGAGGGAAAATTCAACATTGCATTTTGGCCAAGAAGATGTGGGAGACCTTGGAGAACCATTATGAAGGCAACATCCAAGTTAGATTTAAGAAAGTTAAACTCCATGTCTATGAGTATGAACTCTTCATGATGAAGCCTTATGAAAGCATCACCGAAATGACAAATCGATTGAATGCCCTATTGACATCCTTGAGGAAGTTAGGTAAGCACTATTCAAAGGAAGAGATTAATACCAAAATCCTAAGAGTGCTTCCTAAAAAGGATTGGGAGTTAAGAGTGACTTCAATTGGAGAATCTCATGACCTCTCTAAGCTTTCAACCAACATCCTCATTGGTAAGCTTCTCACTCATGAGCTTACTTGAGGCAAAGGGAATAAGAACAATAAGGCAAAGTGGAAAAGAAGAAGAGTCTTGCATTCAAAGCATCATAAGACTTAAGTAATGAAGATGACCTTAAAGATTCAAGTGAAGATGATGAGGAGATTGCATCATTCATAAGAAGCTTCATGGAGTATTTAAAAAGAAAGAACTTAAGTAAGCATAAGGAATTCAAGAGAGGTGGCTCCAAAAAGGCCAAGAAAGTTATATATTTTAAGTGCAAGAGACCCAGTTACATTCAAGATGAATGTCCTAAGCTCAAGTATAAATATAAGGGAGCAAAGGAAAGGAGAAAAGGTTTTAAAGCTAGTTGGGATGACTCTTCTGCATTCGAGATGGAGGAGGAGCAATAAGAAGCTTCCAACCTTTGCTTTACGGCCTTAGAGAATAATCATGAGGTACCTCTCTTATCTAATTCCTCTTGTGATGACTTTTGTGACTATGATTATGATGATGATAAGAGCTCTATTGTGAGCAAAATTATTTTGAAATGCAAAAATTTTCTTTCAAAGAAAAAGTTTTATAAATTAGAGCTTTTAAAAATGTTAAAAGAATTTGAGGATTTAAAAGATAAGTTTTGTAAAGTGACCTCCTTAAATGAGCAACTCTCTAATTATTTGAAAACTTCTACCTCTTTGAAATATGAATTTGATAAGACTAAAGAAGATAATGAAAATCTTTCTAAAGAAGTTTTAGAGCTCAAAAATTATATTTCTAAGTTTCATAAAGGAAAGGAAACTCTAGATGCTCTTTTAACTTCTCAAAAATTTTATGGCAATACCTATGGTATTGGATATGAACATAGAGCATCATTATTATCATCCTCTCAAAATAAATTTATGAAAGCTAACCATAATTCATCATATGCTCCTAGTGGTAGTGCTAAGACTCAAGCTGAATTAGCTAAAGAGTCTCATATGCCTAGAGCTAAGTCTTTTGAGACTTATCCCTATATGGCTCAAAGGTCTAAGGCACAAGCCAAAACACCTCAACCCAAGCATGCTTTCATGTACACAAAGAAGCATAAACCTAAGCATGCAACACCATACTATAATGTGCATACTTGTGAAGGCATGGCATATGCACACTATAGTATTCACTTTCCTAGTAAGAGATATATGCAACACTTTCATGCTAAGAACACTTATGCACTAAGGCACAATAGATTTGCTAATGTTAGATGCTTCTATTGCATGAGATTATGACATACTAGTAATGCATGTTATTATAAGAAGCTTTATCTTAATCACTTACTTAAATATTATTTTGAAACTAATCAATATAGACCAATTAAAGTTTGGGTTCAAAAGGTTGATTGATCTTATGATGTTTTTGCTTGAATTGATTGTGTTTATATATTTTAATGAGTTATTACTTGTTTAAATTCAAGCTTGCAATATTACATTATTAGTTATTGTATTTTAAGCTATTTCTTTATGATTTCATGAAAATGATTTATTTAATTTATTAATAAATATGCAAATAACAATTTTTTTAAAGAGAATTTGACCCTTTGCATGATCAGAATGATTTTTAAAAATTGCATATTTTTAGCATGATGTTTTCTCATTATTTTCAATATTCTCATTTACTATGCCTTTTTCACTTATTTTTAATTAGTATTCTTGTTATTTATTTAATGTTCATTTGGTATCACTCATTTTATTTCATTTTCTTTTTGTCTTTCATTTGGTATCCTTCTCTTTTGATTTCCTCCCTTTTTCACTTTGACAAAGGGGGAGAGAAATTTGACATTTTGAATGATAATAATTATGCTTGAATTATAAATAGAATACCAAAAAGGAGGAGAAACTAAATATTTGATATGATTGAATGATTTTTAGTATGTTTAACTCAACTTAGTATATATTGAGGGGGAAAAATTTCAAAACCTTTGGTATATAATTGAGGAGGAGCATTGCAAAACAAATACACACACATTCACTTAGTGACTTTTGATTATCACTCAAAAATTGATTGTCAAAGTCAAAAAGGGGGAGATTGTTGTCCTTTTACATGATCAATGTGTTGATCAATCTCAAATCAACCTTTGTTTTGACTTTAATAATCAATTTTGAATTACTAATATGTTTGTTTAAGTGTGATTATAAGATAGATTAAAGTTTTTGATAAAGCAAGTATTAGAGGATGATTTGAAGCTTAATTAAAGTCCTCAAAGGTCCCTATAAATATCTCTAATTGGCTTATGAATGGTTACAACTCATGTGGGATCAATTGAAGTTAAAATATGCAAGTTTACTAGGTAAGGACTCTTCTCACGATTGTGAGATGGCTGGTCACGATCATGAGGGGTGGCAGACTTACATTAGAGGAATGAAGAGTCTGAGCTGAAGAAAGCTGCCACGCTCACGATCCTAACCTCATGATCGTGAGATGGCTGGTCACGATCGTAAGGGTAGGCTCATAATCATGACATGCCTCTAACATGCAACTTTTCACCTTCAATGGTCATATTTTCAAAGCTCATGATCCTGAGGGTACGCTCATGATCCTGAGGGTACGCTCATGATCCTGAGCAGACACAATCTTGCAAAAAAAAAGTTGAAATCACATTAAATGAAGGTTGAAGAGTGCTTGGACAAATTAAATGCTTTCTAATAGCTATTTTTTCACCTCCAACTATAAATATAAGCCATAGAACTTCATTTATGAAGTTAGAGAGTTGGTAGAGCAAACTGATTATGCTAATATATTAAACAAAGCTTTGTTTCTTTAATATTTTCTCTTTGTATACTCCTTGATTGTAAACAAACTCTTATTGAGATTGTATCTACCCTTCTTGTGAGAGTTGGGCGAGTGTTAGAGATAGGATTCCTTCATTTACTTATTCTTTGGGGTTGAAGAAGTGGGTGGTAAGGTTCTTTCTCTTTAAGTTAGTGTTGAACCTTTGTAAAAACACATTGATTGTAAAGGTTCTGTATAACACCCCCTCACGTTTAGCATACATTGATCAAATATATATAACATAACTAGTCATTGAATCATATTAAAATAAAAACATTATATTAAATATATATATATATATATATATATATATATATATATATACGACACGAGTACTTGAGTTTTTGAAATACATTATAATTTACAATGCACACAACTATTCTAAGCTAGGTGAAAATGCTTATGAAGCTGAAATATACAGCGCCCTAACAAAAAGTGTGTGCAATGTTCTCGCCACTAGCCCACCTGAAAATGTGTATTGGAGATGAAGAATACAACTCATGATCTCTACATTATCCTAAAAAATAATTGCAAATGAATGAGCTTACAACTCAATAAGTAGTAACTAATATAAATATAAACACGTATTTTTAAGAAACTATAAAAAATAAATTTTGCTGGACTACACGGGCATGCCTTTGCCCGTGTAGTCTTCTGGCTAAAACCTGTAACCGAAACATGACCTAGACATACAGCCAGGTACCTTCCCGTGTTCCTCTCTGTCTAAAATTCCATATTTATACACGGCCATGTACACACCCGTGTTTATGCCCGTGTACCTCTCTGGAAAAAAATGCTACATTGAACTTGCCAATGTCTACCCCCCCGACATGCCCGTGTCTTATCACACCGCTTGAGATATGCCCATGTCTTGAACCGTGTCCTCATCCTGATAGCACATTTCCACTAATATTTCAAGTAGCACACAACCATTTCCACATCTCAATATCATAAATAGAGAGCTAACACATAGAGAACATACATATGTATATGTATATATCAACACACACTCATAAACCAACACGATCACATCTCAACGTCTCATAATATCCGCCCGGCTCATCCTCACCATTTATGATATATATATATATCTTTAGCTCAAAATTCAATATATAGGCATGCCAATTCTGCCCGGGTCATTCCTCAAATTCACACTAGGAGATCTAGAAGCCGGAGGAAATGGAGCCAACTAGATGAGTCTTATTGCTCTCTAGAGTTAGAGCGTATTTTGAGTAAGTAGTTACTAATATATTTTATACCCTTGAATTCTCCATTTGTTTTAAATGTATATTTGTTTATGTGACTTGGTGATGGTAATTTATGTTACCTTTAAAATATGTGTGTTATTATCATGATATAAATTTGAGATGAATTTAGGTTACTTGATGTAAAGTAACATGGTGATTGTTATGTGTGTATATGGATGAGATCTACACTCTTTGTATTATTATGATATTGATGTTGGAAATGTGTGAAAATGTGAGATATGAGCCAACCAGAAATGTATGTGAATATGAGGAATGAGCCGGGCAGAATTAGCATGCCTATATATTGAATTATGAGGTAAAGATATATATATATATATATATATAGATATTAAATGGTGAGGATGAGCCGGGTGGATATTATGAGACGTTGAGATGTGATCGTGTTGGTTTATGAGTGTGTGTTGATATATACATATACATATGATGTTCTTTATGTGTTAGCTCTCTATTTATGATATTGAGATGTGGAAATGGTTAGATCTAGAAGCCGGAAGAAGTGGAGCCAACTAGAGGAGTCTTATTGCACTTTAGAGTTAGAGCGTATTTTGAGTAAGTAGTTACTAACATATTTTATACCCTTGAATTCTCCATTTGTTTTAAATGTATATTTGTTTATGTGACTTGGTGATGGTAGTTTATGTTACCTTTAAAATATGTGTCATGATATAAATTTAAGATGAATTTAGGTTACTTGATGTAAAGTAATATGGTGATTGTTATGTATGTGTATGGATGAGACCTGCACTCTTTATATTATTGTGATATTGATGTTGGAAATGTGTGAGAATGTGAGATATGAGCCAACCAGAAATGTGTGTGAATGTGAGAAATGAGCCGGACGGAATTGACATGCCTATATATTGAATTGTGAGGTAAAGATATATATATATATATAACCATTTCCACATCTCAATATCATAAATAGAGAGCTAACACATAGAGAACATACATATGTATATGTATATATCAATACACACTCATAAACCAACATGATCACATCTCAACGTCTCATAATATCCGCCCGGCTCATCCTCACCATTTACGATATATATATATATATATATCTTTACCTCACAAGTCAATATATAGGCATGCTAATTCTGCCCGGCTCATTCCTCACATTCACACATATTTCTAGTTGGCTCATATCTCACATTCTCACACATTTTCAACATCAATATCACAACAATATAAAGAGTGCAGATCTCATCCATACACACACATAACAATCACCATTTTACTTTACATCAAGTAACCTAAATTCATCTCAAATTTAAATCATGATAATAACACACATATTTTAAAGGTAACATAAATTACCATCATCAAGTCACATAAACAAATATACATTTAAAACAAAGGGAGAATTCAAGGGTATAAATATGTTAGTAACTACATACTCAAAATGTGCAATAAGACTCCTCTAGTTGGGTCCACTTCCTCCGACTTCCGGATCTCCTAAATTTATATTCATAATTTAACATCATGAATATATTATTTACTCACTATATTCTATCAAACAAACACATAACCAATCCCCTTAACCCTTAAATATTACCATATATCAAATATGCAAGAAAAACCACAAAACAATATATACAATAATGCTGGCAGGTTTGATGCATGAATTTCAAAATGCTCTCAAATCATGAAAACACATCTTATGGCCATAATATTTTTACAAACTCTATATTTATAAGTCTTATTTTATTTCCCTTAGAATCACATAATTTGCACTTGTACAGAATTATTTATAAAATGTTTAACAACATCATGCCACACAGAGTAAACAGACTAAGCACTAGAACGTCGAGCCCTATTAGCCTATCCTGAAGGCAAATCTAATCAAAACTCAAAATATGAAAGTTGTAGAAGACTCTCTGAAGTTTCTCTAAAATCAAACAAAACTCAATTTAAAATTCTATAGCTAAAGTTATGTTAAGAAAAATAAGATAGTGAAAACAAAGGATTCGAATTCGAAAAGCACACTTCAAAAGTTCTAGCTAAACACAATAAAAAACATATAAAAACTTACCAAAAGAAATCTTCGATCTATTTAGGCTCCTTAGGACCTTAAAAACACTTGAAAGATGTCAAGAATCAAGCTTTGGATAGTCACTTTGCTTAGGTTTTTGGAGAAGAACGAATTGTGCTGTTTTTTTTTCTTTCCTTCCAAACTTATCTTATTTAATAAATATCCACTTATCTTGGAAAATATCCTTTTTAACCTTTATGAAATCCTCATATCATCTACAAATCCTCAAGTTTCTAATGGTTCATTTTAATCCATATTTTTTCCAATTAAGTTCTCTCTCTCTAATATACTCTAAACACTCTAAATCCTAATTTAAGTCCACACTAATTCTATATGAAAATATAATGCTCAATGAATGAATGCATGCTTAGGGTACAGATATTACAATTCTCCCCTCCTTAGAGAATTCCATCCCTAAAATTTAATAACTCACCAACTTCCAGAAATAAATAGGGATATTTCTATTTCATTTGCTCTTCTACTTCTCACGTTGCTTCTCTCGGTGAATGATGACTCCATTTAACTTTCACCATAGAAATTTCCTTACTCCTTGACTACTTTACTCTTCACTTTAGAATTTTTATTGGTTCCTCTACATAAGTCAGCTTCTAAGAAATTTCTATCTCTGGCTCTCGCACAATGTGACTGGGGTCTGATCTATATCGTCTTAACATCAATACATGGAACACATTGAATGGAGGACAATTCTTTTGGTAAAGCTAATCTATACACTAATGGTTTGATCCTCTCCGTAATCTCATAAGGTCCAATGTATCTCGAACTTAGCTTCCTCTGTTTGCCAAACCTCAAAATTCCCTTCCATAGAGATACCCTCAAGAAATATTTTTCTCCCACCTTGTATTCCATTTCCCTTCTATGTTGATCCACAAAACTTTTCTGTCAGTCTTGTGCAGCTTTTAAACATTTTCTAACCACCTGAATCTTATCAACTGTTTCATGTACCAGTTCACGCCCTTCAATCTATCTTAATCCTTTAACATCCCAACATACTGGACTTCGACATTTCCTTCTATATAAAGCTTGATAAGGAGCCATACCAATACTAGAATGAAAACCATTGTTGTATGCAAACTCCATCAACGACAAATGATCATCCTAGTTCCCTTTAAATTTAAGTGCACAAGCTCTCATCATATCTTTCAAAGTCTGAATTATTCTCTCTGATTGTCCATCCGTTTGTGGATGAAATGATGTACTAAAATGCAATTTGGTTCCCAAAGACCTCTGTAAATTATCCTAGAAATATGATGTGAAACTCGGATCTCTATCAGACACAATAGACAATGGCACCCCATGTAACCTCACAATCTCTGAAATATACAAGGTAGCTAACATTAGACCGGGCCATGGTTTATGAACTGAGTAGTTCTGATTCGGAACTACCAGTTCATGGTTCCAACTTGGAACAGGCCTAACCCTCGGTTCTAGGCCGGCCAGTTCTGGTTCATAGTTTCAATTCGGCCGGTTCTTTTTTAAAAATATTTTTTAATAAATTAATTTTAATTTAAAAAATAACAATTTATAATAAAATAAATTAAACTAGATAAAAATAAAATAAAATAAAGGGCTTGAACTTAATTTTTTTACCAAAAATTAAGTTGCCTACGTATCCTTTTGTGGTTAGAGGAATCAAAGCTTACCTTCTCTTACCTTTTTTTTTAAATAAAATTTACCCCCTTACCATTTTAAATTTAATCACTATTGAAACCGAATGCAGATGTTGAAGTTCCTCCTTCAGTTATAAAGTCGTACAAATCATCATTTTTGTCTCTTTTAATTTCTTATTCCCTTAATGTCGCTTTAGTCCAATCATCCACATTTGTTTGTGTCTCCAATGATTCGGGAACCATTGAAGATCGAATCTCATCCAAAATAATTTCTCCCACACTAAGTGCTTGTTCAATAGCAACTGTTGAGGCCGGACTTGCTAAAATTTGTTTAGCAATTTGTGAGAGGGCAGGAAATATATTTTAGTGTCGACTCCACCATTCGAAGAGAGGAAAATCTTTACCTGTGTTGCTATCACTAAACTCGAAAATAGTTGTTAGATAAATGTCAAGTTTAGGAGATAAACCGGATGATCCTCGAGATCTTTTATGTCTTTGCATTAAGACACGATCACCCATACTAATTTTAGATGGTTCGACTTAAACTTGACTATTAGAAATAGAAGAAGAAGATGTAGAAGTAGGAATTTGGACATATTGTCTAAAATTCCTCAAATAATTCTATTAATATTCTTCTAACTTGATTAATTATTGAATCAATATCAATTTCATTATCATTAATCATATTTAAACATCCATAATAAACACTCAAATAATCATTCAAACCATCTAATTTACATTTAGGATTAAAATAACATGCAACAAAATTAATTAGTGGAATAATTTTAAAATAATTTAACCATTTTAATTTCATTAATAAAATTGATTCTTTTAAAATAATATCATCCTCATGCTCTTGTAATGTACCAACAATATTAACATATTTAATTAATAATAAATGAGAAGTAGGATAATAAACACCACTTAAAGTATAAGTAGCATCATTAAAAACTTTTAAAACACTAAAAGTTTTGTACAGACTTCCTATCTTTGTGGATATAAATTAATTTGTGGAACATTATTGGAAATAAATGTGCACAATAAATCTCTATATCCAAATGACTCATTTAATAATTCATAAGTTGAATTGCAATGAGTTAGAACATCTCTTGGAAATTTTTTTAGTTTTTATCATTATCTCTACAAAATATTCCCTATGCTTTTAAAACTTTTGGATGTGTCTATAAAAATGAAATTACTTTTTTAATTGGAGAAAGGAGTACATCCAAAGATCTTAAACCATCTTATACATATAAATTTAAAACAAAAGGAGCACATCCAAAGATCTTAAACCATCTTATACACATAAATTTAAAACATGACAAGCACATCTAATATGAAAAAATTGTCCGCCAATATTTGGTTGATAAATACTTTGAAGATCATTACTTGATACGGTATTTGCAGCTGCATTATCAAAAGAAATTAAAAAAAAATTTCACTAAAGCATATTCTTCTAAAATATTTTTAATCATTCTAAAAATATCAGCGGTATGACGTTCATCAAAAACTCTAAATGCAATAATTCTTTTTTGCATGAACCATTCATTATCAATCCAATAACAAATAATGCCCATATATGAATGACTTTGCCAATAATCACTCTAAAAATCACTACAAATATAAACACGTCCATTAAAATTCACAAATAATTTTTGCAATTATTTTTATTCTTATTTATATAAATTATAAACATAACTTTTTAATGTATTTCTAGGAACACGTTTAGCAAAATGATTTAATACTTTTTGACAATAATTAACAAAACTAATTTTTTCCCAAAACTAAAAGATAAATGTTCCACACTAATATTTTTGCTAATTCTAATTTATTTTGTTCATCACCATATTTAAATAACTGAGAAGATGAAGAAGAAGTCACGTACCCGGTAATTTGAGTTTGTCTCATCTCACCAATTTGTATAAGATATTTTTTCTCCAAATGTCTTCTGAAAGTTCCATAACCACCTCCACGAGAAAATTTATAATTTTGGCCATAATAATTACAAATTACATCCATTGAACCATCCGGTTTGGTTACCCTCTTGAAATGAACTTTGAAAATATCAGATTGTGAATTGAATTGTTCTTGTTCTTCTTCTTAAGTTAGTGGAGCATTTGCAGCAATTTCTTCAACATAACCTTCTTGACTTTTTTGAGTTGGATATTCATCCGGTAACTATTCGTCATATTATCTAAATCAACAATATTTAGTTGTGATTTACCAAAATATTGTGATCTACGTGAACCGCTTGCACTTGCCATTTAAATAAATTTTTTTTAAGAATAAATAAAAAAAATTGGGGAGAATGAATAAGAAAAAATGATAGATAGTGAAAAATAAAATTTTGAGAGAGTTAATAAATAAAAAAAATTTAATAGGGTGATTAGATAAAAAATATTGTAGAGAAGAGATAAATGAATAATAAAAATTGAAAAATATTATATAGAGATTATTTAATTAATAAATGTAGATAATTTGTTTGATAATTGATTTGAGATTAGAGAATTGTAGAGAAAATAAAAGAAGAATTGAATATAAAAAAAAAATTCTTCCTCCTCCTACTAATTTATAAACAAAAAAAAAATTTTGAACTTCTAAAATTAATTATTATATGACTGTTATAGGGGAAAAATTGTCATTTTACTTTTTCATTATTTCAAAAAATATATAAATAAGGGGAGAGGCCACATGGCCCCTCCCCATTTGGCCATTTTAATTTATACCATTACTGCACATTTGCAGTGTGCAGCAATGGTTAGTTACTTTTTTTTTCATAAATGGTTCAGAATCGGCGGTTGACGGTTGACGTTTCCAGTAGGGGAGGAACCAACCCTGAACCGGTCCCTCCTCAATTTAGGGCCGGTTCAGCCTGGTTCTGAGTTTGACCGGTTCCCGTTCTAATTTTGATCAGTCTGGTTCAGGGTTGAAACCGGCCCATGGCCACCCCTAGCTAACTTGTACAGTGAATCCGTCTGCTGCACCGGCAAGAAATGAGCAGACTTGGTAAGTCTATCAACTATTACCCAAACTGCATCATTTTTATGAAATGTACGAGGCAATCCAACAATAGAATCCATCGTCATCTTCTCCTATTTCCACTCAGGGGTGCTCAAAGGTTGCAATTTACCCACAGGTGCTTAATGTTCAGCCTTCACTTACTGACAAGTCAAACATCTAGCCATAAAATTCTACCACATCCTTCTTCATAGTTGGCCACCAATAAAAAGGCTTTATGTTTCGATACATTTTCGTGCTGCCTGGGTGCATTGCGTAAGGTGCATTGTGAGCTTCATCCATGATGTGCTCCCTTACTTCCCTAACATCAAGTACACATACACGACCCTCGATTACCAATATACCATCCTCCCTTATTGCAAATTGAGTGTTCTTCCTTGCTTCCACTTTTTCTCTCATTCTCCATAAGTAAGGATTATTATTTTATGCCTCTCTAATATAATCTTCTATTGAAGGTTTGATTTGCAATATAGTTAGCAAATGATCCTCCTTGACATTTATAGAAACATTTATAGCTCAAAGTGCCACTAAATAATCCACATTGTAAGCAACCATTCCCGCACATCATTCCACTGTTTTCCGTCTTAAGGCATCCGTAACCACATTTGCCTTCCCCGAATGGTAATCTATGGTGCAGTCATAATCTTTCAACAGGTCCATCCATCTTCGTTACCTCAAATTTAATTCCTTCTATGTGGGGATATACTTCAAACTTTTATGATCAGTGAATATATGAAATGTCTCTCCATACAAATAATGTCTCCAAGTCTTCATAGCATGTACAGTGGTAGCTAATTCCAGATCATGTATGGGATAATTAACCTCATAGGGTCATAGCTGTCTTAAAGTATAAGCTATAACTCTCTTATTCTGTATTAAAACATAACCTAACCCTTGCATGGAAGCATCTGTGTAGACCACAAAACCTCCATTCCTAGTTAGCAATGCCAAAATAGGAGCAGTGGTAAGTGTCTTCTTTAACTTTTCAAAACTATGTTGGCACTTCTTCATCCATTTGAAAGGTACATTCTTCCTCAGTAGATTGGTCAATGGTCTTGCAATGACAAAAAAATCCTTTATAAACCTTTGATAACATTCCAAAGTGATACACCATCTTTTGAAACCACATGGCCAAGAAAAGTAATTTCTTCTATCCAGAATTCACACTTATTGAATTTAACTATTTCTTCGCGTAATATCTATAAAGTTATATAGAGATGGTTTTCATGATCCTCTCGACTCTTGGAATAAATGAGAATATCATCGATGAACATAATCACAAACTGATCCAGATATTATTGAAAAGTCTTATTCATCAATGACATAAATGCAGCTGGAGCATTGGTTAGTCTAAATGGCATTATTAAAAATTTATAGCGCCCATATCTAATTCTGAATGCCATCTTAAGAATAGATTGCTCTCCTACACGAAGTTGCCAATATCCAGATCTCAAATCGATATTGGAGAACACTGTGGTACCTTTTTTCACTAATCAAGCAAATCATCAATTCTCGGCAATGGGTACTTATTCTTTATAGTTATCTTATTCAACTGCCTGTAATCAATACATAACCTCATATTTCCATCTTTCTTCTTTATAAACAAAACCAGTGCTCCCCACGGCGAAATGGTTGGTCGAATAAACCATTTCTTTAATAACTGCTATAATTGCTTTTTCAATTCTTTTAACTCTAATGGCACCATTCTATATGGAGCAATAGATATTGGTGCTGCCCCTGAAATAGTTTTAATCTCAAAATCCACTTCTCGATATGGAGGTAATCCAGGTAACTCATCTAGAATTACATCATGGAAATCTTTAATTATAGGTAAATCCATCACCCCTGTATTAACATTTGATGTATCAACTATAGCAGCTATATATGCCTCACACCTATTTCGAATCCAATGAAAAGTAGTCACAGCTGAAATCAAATAAGTTAGAACAATTTTTCTTTCCCCCACAATCACTACCTTTCTTTGCCCTGAAATATCTATAACCACTTCCTTGGTTTGACAATCTACTATAGCATGATTTTTAGATAGTTCGTCCCCAAAATCACATCAAACTCTCTTAAATGAATGACAACTAAATCTGCATGCAAGGTAATACCATCCACGACAATAGGACATGATCTTATCATAATATTTACAATCACAACAACCCCAACAGGCATAGAAATACATATATTATACCCTAATGGTTCAATGGTACCATGTACACATAATGTAAAATCATGAGATATAAATAAGCACGTAGACCTAGGGTCAATTAATACATATGCACCATGATCAAATATAGTAAATATACTAGTAACAATGTTTGGTACTGCTAGAGCTTCTTGTAGGTAATCACATACACCTGAGCTTGTCTTTATGATTGCCCATAATTCTTGATTGTGTTACCGTACCAACTCCACCTCCCTGGTTACCTCTTCCTCGTCCTCTACAAGTACTAAATTGGGATACATTTTCTATAACACCCGCATCCTAAGGCACATATAATTTCATAATGCATTTCATTGTATATGGAATAGAGGGTGGAATTAATTTAAGATTAGGCGTGTTTATGAATTATGGATGAGGACCCAATTGTAAGGAAAATTGGACTATAATGTCATAATTGGAAGCTTGGGGGTCAATGTGTAATATTTATACCTCATTAAGGAGTGAAGTGGATTTTTAAAGATAAATATCCTAACATATTATCTAGAACTTCTTGAATATTAGAAATATGGAAGGCTACTTATGTGTGTGCATATGTATGGTTGTGTATGTATGTATATGTGTGGTGATATGTGTGTGCATGTGTAGAGAGTTTATTAGATGGGAACTTTATTAATAAAAGAAGAAAGTGATATGGAGAGGGTTTAGAAAAAAATTAATATTGTTTATATCATTTGGCAAGAGCTTTGAGAACCCTAGGAACATGTAGAAAGAACTTGAAGATTGAAATTGGTAAGTCCATGCTTGTACTTTGATTAATTGAAGTTGAGTTTTGTTAATGGTAAATTCGTGCTCTATTTTAAGATTTTTTAGCCTTAGAGTTTTAGTCATATCTTGAGTTGTAGAACTCTAAATTAAGCAAAGTTTGATGCTCCAGAAACTTCAAGGAGTTCTATACAACTCTTATGCTTTAATTTTGAGCTAAATCTGCCTCTAAGAGGGTTTGACAGAACCAGACATTTTAGTGCTCACACAGAATGCTTTATGTGACCCAATTTTATTCAAAAATTCATAATTTATTTTATATACATCCAAATTGAGTAATTCCAATTGGAAATTAAAATAGACTCATAATCCTAGCTACTGTAACAAAACGTGAGCCAAAGGATTTGTGTGCATGATTTTAGAGCATAATAAATTGAGGTGATAGATTGCACTAATTAAGTTAAAGTGCAAGATTAATGAATCGTATGTGTGTTTGATACATGACTATGTGTAGGAGTTGCAAGGGACAAAGAAGATATAATCAACTAGATAAACTCATACTTATTAAAGGTTATGAAGCATTTTCGGTAAGTAGTTACTAATATATATGTATATATATATATCATATATATATATATATATATATATATATATATATATAATTGGTTTCTCTTGCATATTATAATTGTAAGGTTATATGCATATTATTTTGGTTAATTGGATAACTTAAATGATTGTTATATTTGATGAGTTAAATGAGTGGTTACTGTAATTATATTTAATGAAATATTAATGTTGCTAAGAAGGGAATAGGTTTTGTAATAATTGAGTCTTGTATATGAGTATTAAGTATAATGAGATATGTTGAATGGATGTAATATGAATTAATATTTTATTGGTTATATCAATGATAATCTATATGTTCGATTGATATAAATCATAATAAGGATGGAAGTGATTTATGAGTTTAATAGTATGGTTGAGTAACTGAGTTATTGTTATGATAAATTAATAAGTGTATCGGATGAATTATAATTCTTGGGTTGTACTATGAATTGTTGTTAATATTGTGATATGTTAAAAGTTGATTGATGATTGCACATCCTATATATTTATATAAATACTACGAGATGTGAAATTGGAGGTGGGATGAATATTATATGTTGCCCTACTAGGTGATGGAAATTGTATTCATGACAGTGTGTAGAAGTGTATGATATGTGGATATTGAGACATGTGATGGAATGTGATAAGAATATGGAATTTTGCTATTGAAAATGTGGTTGGTGTTATATGTACATTCAAAATGTGAAATGTGATCATATGTATTGATATATGAACTCTATGTGTGAAATGTGAGATATATGTGTGATAGTGGCACTAAGCCAGGCGGATAATCTCCACTAATTGTGAGATATGGGAAAGCTGAGCCAGGTAAATAGCTACCCATAATTGATGTGTAAAAGTGAGATTTGAGACTAAGCTAGATGGATAGTCTCAGTAGTGGCCACATGTGAAAATATTAATTGTGAGATATGAAAAAGCTAAGCCGAGCAAATAGTTGCCCATAATGGATTTATGAGAGTGAGACTGAGCCGGGCGGATAGTCACTACGTGGCCACATATGAGATTATGATTGTGAGAAATAGGCCAAAATTGGCTAAGTGTGATGAAATTATGTGACAATGGTTCCAGCTGAATACCAAACAATGAGATTGAGATGTGAATGTATGAATTCTTGCATTACGTAAGTCATTACGAGATGTTATCTCCTGTTGTTGAGATGAATGCGGATATCAAGTAAAGTATTGAAATGTAAGATTATGTGATGTGTACTCAATTGTTTATTAATTATATTTATACTCTTCCATTTATGGAATTGATGATTGTAGGTTTCGAGATGATGAATGCAAGTGCACATATTTGGCTATATATATAATCTTTTATATGTGAGTTGGTTATGAATACTAAAAGGTATTATGAAATGTGACTATGTGGATACCAAATGTGGCTTGATATGTGTTCTTTGCATTCATGCTTGCATATGAATGTTTGAATTCTGGTGTTTATGTGAATTGAATGTGTGTGCAAAATTATGAAAGAAGGGAAAGTATGTCATGTATATAAGCTAAATTTTGTATACTTTGTGTATATTTTCAATATACTTTTAGTATATGTTTAGTATACTTTCTATATATGATTGGTATATATTGAATAGAAATATGTGTTTGGGATTGAGGTGATGATTGATGAAAGTGTATATTGATATATTTTTATTTAAAGTATGATAAGGTGCAATTTAGACTCCTCACGTGGACCAAATTAACATGTCAGTAATAGGTTGAGCTACTGGCGATTGCCAGTCCTTTGAAGCAGGCCGAGCCATTGACGAGCGCCAGGCTCTAGACACAGCCCTGGCAATGGTTTTTCTTATGAACCCCAATTGATATTAATTTCTTGTAATGGCTACAATCTTCAAGTTTACATTCATGGTACACCCTTAAGTTATAAATTATGCTTGAATGGTTGGCTAT
The DNA here is from genome assembly GCA_949673435.1 of Macaranga tanarius. Lineage (NCBI taxonomy): Eukaryota > Viridiplantae > Streptophyta > Magnoliopsida > Malpighiales > Euphorbiaceae > Macaranga > Macaranga tanarius. Next base: position 6,794 of record CATIWO010114178.1, on the reverse strand, counting down.
TAGACTCATGGTGTATAAGTTAGCTTGATGTTTAGATTAATTAGTTCTTGAGAAGTTATACATATTGTTATATTACTAATTGCTTAATGAGTAGCAAGCTCACCCATTTACATCTAAATTTTTTCAGGGTAATTGATAGTTGATTCGGTGTCTGCATGCAATATAGATACCAAGTGGGCCAACGACGAGTCTGGTGCATGTATAACTAGATTTTGCTATCATTCATGCTTAATGTTAGTATTCAAACATTTTATATGTAATGCTATAAACTTTCATGTAAATGGTGAAATGTGTGTTTTATTTATGGAAGTTTTTGATTGTGCCACATGTTAGAGAGTACTTTAGGAGTGTTACATTTTCACCTGCACTGCTTTAGCCAGTTATTTAGGGTTATTCAGCACTTCTTCTTGCATGACAATCCCTTTGAAAATGCCCTGGTTGGCTACAGTAGTAATATATTATGAGTCTAGGTCCCCAATATTCACCCGTATTCATCCTACCACATTTAGTACATGTTGGAATAGAGGTGCTTCTCATTGACATAGTCGAGCCCCTTCGACTCCCAAAACTTCTCAATCCTTTACTATAGGCCATTCCCATAGAACGACTAGCCTGACCCATACTGTGTCCTTTGAATCCACCACGCTGAGAACTATAACCAGAATCTCCGAATGAGAAGTTACCACCAGATCGAGGTGGTGTAGTGAAAGTACCAGTGGCCTTCTTCGTTATGGCCTCTAAAGTATTTCTTTCCAAAATAGTCTCCCCCGCCCTTAATGCGGCGGTCTCCAATAAATCCCTATAAGTCTGGGGCTTTACTGCCATCCTTTCCCTGAGCTCTAACTTCAACCCCCTTTCAAATCTATTCCTTTTCAGCTCATCCATGGCCACTTCCTCTGGTGCATATTTGGAAAACCTCATAAACTGCACTTCATAGTCTACAACTAATAAATCATTTTGTTTTAACTCTAAGAACTCTATCTTCTTCGGGTCCCTAAACACTGCAGGTGTGTACTTCTCAGCAAATTCCCTCAGGAAGTCAGCCCAAGTTAAAGTCATTGGGATATCCTTACTTTCCGACACTGTCTCCCACTAATCCTATGCATCTTGTTGGAATAGGGATACAACATAGCTTACCCTCTTCTTTGTCGTACAACCAAATTTGTCCAAAATCCTCTCAAGACTCCTTAATCATTCTTCTACAACTGTAGGATCAGTAGTACCAATAAAGACATTAACCCCCTACTTCTGTATCTTTTTAAAATTTTCATCCACTATGATGTTTGTTTGTACCGTTATTTTCATCATTTGGGCAAACTCCCGTATGAAAGGATACGCGGCTTGTTAAGAAGCTTGAGATCGCTCTTACTCATTCAATACAGGGATAAGGGTATGCCTATGTACAGACTCTGATGACTTTTTTGGGCCAGTGTGAGGTGCATTATGCTCTTCTATCCTACATCATGTGTTTTAAACACATATCAACCATATGCACTTTCATAATCTATATCTCATGCCATGGGGTATGCATGCAACGTGCTTTCATGCCCTAAGAATCTAATCCCTACTCTGATACCACTAAATATAACACTCCCTCATGTTTAGCATACATTGGTCAAATATATATAGCATAACCAATCATTGAATCAGATTAAAATAAAACTTTATATTAAATATATATACACACACAACATGAGAACTTGAGTTTTTTAAATACATTATAATTTACAACACACACAACTATTCTAAGCTAGATGAAAATGTTTATGAAGCTGAAATGTAAAATGCCCTAACAAAAAGTGTGTGCGATGTTCTCGCCACTGGCCCACCTGAAAATGTCTATTGGAGATGAAGAATACAACTCAGGATCCCTATGTTATCCAGAAAAATAATTGCAAAGAAATGAGCTTGCAACTCAATAAGTAGCAACTAATATAAATATACACAAGTATTTTTAAGAAACTATAAAAAAATAAATTATGTTGGACTACACGGGCGTGTCTATACCCGTGTAGTCTTCTGGCTAAAACCTGTAACCGAAACACGGCCTAGATATACAGCCAGGTCCCTACCCATGTTCCTCTTTGTCCAAAATTCCACGTTCATACATGGCCATATACATGCCCGTGTTTATACCTGTGTACCTCTCTAGATAAAAATGATGCATTGAACCAGCCACTGTCTACCCCGAGACATGCCTGCATTTTATCACACGGCTTGAGACATGCCCGTGTCTCGAACCGTGTCCTTATCTTGATAGTACATTTCCACTAACATTTCAAGTAGCACACAACCATTTCCACATCTTAATATCATAAATAAAGAGCTAACACGTAGAGAATATACATATGTATATGTATTTATCAAGACATACCCATAAACCAACACGATCACATCTCAACATCTCATAATATCCGCCCGACTCATCCTCACCATTTACGATATATATATATATATATATATATATATATATATATATATATATATATATATGTATTGTAAATGGTGAAAGAGCTAACACGTAGAGAACATACATATGTATATGTATATATCAAGACACACCCATAAACCAACACGATCACATCTCAACATCTCATAATATCCGCCCGGCTCATCCTCACCATTACGATACATACATATATATATATATATATATACATATATACATATATATATATATATATATATATATATATATATATATATATATATATATATATATCTTTACCTCACAATTTAATATATTGGCATGCCAATTCCGCCCGGCTTATTCCTCACATTCACATACGTTTCCACTCGACTCATATCTCATATTCTCACATGTTTCCAACATCAATATCACAATTATATAAAGAGTGCACATCTCATCCATACACACACATAACAATCACCATGTTACTTTACATCAAGTAACTAAAATTCATCTCAAATTTATATCACGATAATAACACACATATTTCAAAGGTAACATAAATTACCATCATCAAGTCACATAAACAAATATACATTTAAAACATAGGGAGAATTCAAGGGTATAAATATGTTAGTAACTACGTACTCAAAATACGCTCCAACTCTAGAGTGCAATAAGACTCCTCTAGTTGGGAGTCCACTTCCTCCGGCTTTTGGATCTCCTAAATTTATATTCATAATTTAACATCATGAATATATCATTTACTCACTATATTCTATCAAAAAAAACGCATAACCAATCCCCTTAACCCATAAATATTACCATATATTAAACATGCAAGAAAAGCTGTAAAACAACATATACAATAATGCTGGCAGGTTTGATGCATGAAGTTTAAAATGCTCTCAAATCATGAAAACATATCTTATGGCCATAATATTTTTACAAACTCTGTATTTATGAGTCCACTTTCATTTTCAAGTAGAATTATATGATTTGAAATTGTACAGAATTATTTATGAAATTTTTAACAACATCAGGTCACACAAAGCAAACAGACTAAGCATCAAAATGTCGAGCCCTATTAGCCTATCCTGAAGGCAAATCTGACCAAAACTCAAAACATGAAAGTTGTAGAGGACTCTCTGAAGTTTCTCTAAAACTAAAGAAAACTTAATTTGAAGTTCTATAGCTCAAGTTATATCAAAAATAACAAGATAGTGAAAATAGAGGATTCGAATCCGAAAAGCACACTTCAAAAATTCTAGCTAAACATAACTAAAAACACATAAAAACTTACTAAAATAAATCTTCAATCTATCTAGGCTCCCTTAGGACCTTAAAAACACTTGAAAGATGGCAAGAATCAAGCTTTGGATAGTCATTTTGCTTAGGTTTTTGGAGAAGAACAAATTCTGCTATTTTTTTCTTTCCTTCCAAACTTATCTTAGCTAATATATATCTACTTATCTTGAAAAATATCCTTTTTAACCTTGATGAAATCCTCATATCATCTACAAATCCTCAAGTTTCTAATGGTTCATTTTAATCTATATTTTTTTCCCAATTAAGTTCTCTCTCTCTAATACACTCTAAACACTCTAAATCCTAATTTAAGTCGACGCTAATTCTATATGAAAATATAATTCTCAATGAATGAATGCATACTTAGGGCACGAATATTGCATTATGAGTTAGCCTTAAAAACTCTTGTATGAAAGTTTAAGTGTGAGCCTTAAAAACACTTGGGAAAGGGTTAGTGTTAAGCCAAGAAAAATACAAGTTATTGTAAGGTTAGTATTGGTCCTTAAAACACTTTATTGTACACAATCTTGGTAATAAGATTGGTGTGGGGTTGAAAATCCTAACTTGAGGATAAGTTAGGTAGAGGATGTAAGATTGGTTATAGTTCGAACCTCTATAAATCCTTGTATTGATGTTTCTTTTCTTATTCTTATCCTTATCCTTATCCTTGCTCTTGTTGTTGATTGTGTGAGTTAAGTCATTTGCCTAATCCCTTTCTAATTTTCTTTAATTTTTCAATCTTCCTATAAAACCATATATTATCCATATTCACCCCCTCTAGTGCCCTTTTTTAGTTGTTTATATTGAATATATTAAATAAGTATTATGAGATCGAGAAGTGATTAATACTTGGGACATAGTATAAAATCTATTAATGATAATTTAGTTAAGAGACATTTTAAGTATCAATATTGCATGATTCATCATTGAATTTAAGTTTGGTTAATAATTTGTTAGATTATACTTAAAGAGCTGAGAGTCTATAAGATATAACTAATAAATGAGTTAATTAAATTAACTTATAATTGCTCAAGAGAGATTTATAAGTACATTAGTTGATGAGCATTATATGCATAAATTAAACTTATGTTAAAGTGATTTATTAATGAGTTAATATTTAAACTAAGTGAAATGTGAAGTTCAAATACATATATTCATCCATTGGTTATTTGTTAATTGTTATTTGCATTGCTTATTTTCATTTTAGACTTAGTTCAATTTAGGTTTAAATTTGGCTTTAGATATAAGTTTTTAATTCCAAACTTTAATTGTTTTATTTAGATAAATAATTAACTAAGTGAAATAGTCATCAACTACTGATCTTTATAGGAATGATACTTTACTTATCACTTTATTATTTGAGCAGTCCATGCACTTGCGGTTAGCGCTAATCAGTTATTTATAACATGCTTTGATTATGTTATGAATTTGATTGTGCATACTACTGTTCTCTATGTATGATGTGCTATTAATTGGTCATTCATATAGATTAAGTAGAATTCCACCAAGTACAAGTCATGGGAACATTGTAAATCCTTTTTCAGATTGGTGAAATGAACATGGTAAGAACCAATTTTCTTTTTGTTCCAAATGTTGTTGCATTTGGCATTTACTTTAAAATGTGATATGTGTATTTGATGCATACAACTTCTCAGATTGCCACTTTTGAAGCAATGCCAAGTCAATATGCCAATATTGCCTTCTCTCAAAGCCGATTAAGCACATTTCTAACATAGATTTTTGCCACATCATTGTACACGTATTGGGTAATGTTAACATTTCGATGGTAATTTTATCGGAATACAACAATAAGGGGTTCACTGTGACCAAAATTAATACTCAGAGGTTTTTCATGTACAATTGATTCTTTGGGATGATGGTGGGAAAGGGGTAAAATATTAGGGTTGGTGAGTATAAATAACCCTACCAAATATGACGATGATGCTTACAAGTCTCATCTTCTAAAATCCTAAAAAGGATAATAATACCGTTAGTCCCAAAAGTTATATAGAATTTTCAATTAAGTCTTATAATTCATAAGTTTTCAATTAAAATTTACTCCATTAGTCCTCGACCGTTAAAACTCATAAAAAAAGTGACGTGTCAATCACTTTATAAAATAGCTCATATCGACTTAATGACATACAAATCATATTTGACACGTTGAAAACACATTAGATGGCATTACCTTGTCATATTTCTACCAAGTAAAAATTTAAGGTTTATTTATATCTTTTAATAACAAAACACTAGATACTTTAATACATACATCATAATAAAAAATGACATTTTCCTCTTAAAATTTTTTTGTCTTATCTTTATTATCTCAAGAAAACATATCAATGTGGTCCAAAAGAAAATGAATTTAGTAGATCGAAATGAAGGTTTTGTTGGGTACTTTGATAAAGTGGTATGTATTTTAAGTTTTATTTGGGCAAAATCGATAACAAAAAATAGAAGTAAAAATTAAAAGTAGTGTTAATGCATGTTAACCAAAAAAATGCATTTTTGTATTGATAATTATTGATTAATATGGTAATTACATGCATTTATATATTAGAGTTTTGTTGTGCATTGTTTGTGATAGTACTTATGCAATTTTTGTCTTCTTTTTTGCATTATAGGTAGTTATTGGGTTATTAAAATGGCTAATGCTTGCCTAGTATGTAGGGGTGGCCACGGTTCATGAACCGGCCGGTTCCGGTTCGGAACCGCCGGTTCACGGTTCGACATAAGGTGGAACCGAACCGGAACCGGCTTAACTCTGGTTCTGGGCCGGTTCCAAACCGGCCGGTTCCGGTTCATGGTTCCGGTTTTTTCGGTTCGGTTTTTACGCACTGTAAAAAAGTTATATTTTTTAGAAAACAAAATATACCACGAGTAAGAGAAAATTATGTAAAATTTTATAAAGAGTTGTAACTTGCATTTTTTGAATTTTTAACATAATTTGATTTTTTTCATAAAATGAACCAAAACCGGCCGGTTCGGAACCTGAACCGGCCGGTTCCGAACCGGAACCGCCGGTTCACGGTTCCAGAATGGTGGAACCGGCCATGAACCGGTCCCACCCTCGGTT